>JAOVYU010000026.1:13676848-13704919 GCA_025674565.1 Synodontis membranacea
GTGTGTGTGTGTGTGTGTGTGTGTGTTTGTATGTGTGTGTGTTCTATTATGTTAAATGGCTGTGGCTAATATCACAGAATGCCCTCCAAATTATGAAAATGAAACCTTTTTTAAATTATTATTTCTCTAAAAATGAGCATTCATTCAGTCTTTTATTTATATTTTAATTAAATGTAATGGTTCCATTTTAAGTGCAAGTGTTTTGAAGTCTTACATATTTATTTGCTTTATATTTATTCATTAAATTGCTTGCATAAAAAATGAATTCTATAACTACGTTTTGGTTTTATATATATATATTTCTGCAATTTTTGCACTTTTGTAGGACGAACTCTTGAACCCATCACTGCAATTTCCCCCTGTGTCTGATGTTCAGAAGGTGAAGAAGAAGAGGAAACTATATTTTAGAGCCTTCTTAGTAATCATGCTGATCATATTGGCGGCAGTCACTGCACTGATAGTAGGGCTTCTAGTGTGGAACTTTCATTGTGAGTATTCACACTAGACAATTTGCAGATCCATATCTATTGATACAATCACTGATTGTATTACATTTTTCTAAAGGTTGTCTCTCTGTTTCATAAAGTAAGAACAGATATAAAAATAAAAAAGGTCTTTGGTGGTTCTCTTACGGTTGCCAATCGAAGATTCATAGACTCTTATGAGAATAGCCGCAGTGCTCAGTTTAATGAGCTGGCATCTCAACTCTCCAAACAAGTGAGTCATGTATGATATTTTATCCTTATCTTTACATTTTAATATTTAAGTACCTACCAGACTAATAGAGTTATTCGTTTTGATATGAAACCAACTGCAGAGTGCTGATACCCTTTTTTATATGTACATTTACAGTATTTAGCAGACCTTATTTATTCAGAGTGACTTGCAGAAGTGCTTTGTAGTCATTAGCAAAAAAACATATTCTAATGCTGGTATACATTGGTGAGGCTCTAAGAATACAGTCAAGCTAAGCTCTGTCAGAAAGGAGTTCCTGGAACAAGTTAGTGCAATAACAAAAACAGTTAGTTCTGTCCACTTTATCCTGTTTGGGGTTAGGGAGCCTATCCTGAGATATACCTGTAGTATATGTATGAGCTGGGAATATACCCGGAATGGCACCCCAATCCATTGCAATTAACCATGCAGACACGTTCACACCTACAGCAGGGGTACACAAATCCAGCTACTGGCATGTTTTTTTAATTTGTGAGAAAACGGGAGAACCCAGAGGAAACTTATGGGTATATGGGGAGAACACATTAACTCAACACAGACAATAACCCAAGTTCAGGCTCAAAACAGGGATCCTTGAATTGTGTGGCTGTAACATTACCCACTGAATCACCATCCTATGCTTCTAACTTCCAAGCTATATTTATGTCTTTCAGATGAAAACTATGTACAGTAGTGTGCCATTACTATCCAGATATTATGTCAGCTCTAGTGTTCAAGCCTTCAGGTATGAAAATTAAAATTCTTGCTTCTTAGTACTTTACACTATTGAGCCCTGAGTTCATTAGCAAGTTCTGAAGTTTTAAAATGGTTTAATCTGATTTAAAATCAGATTTTTTTTTTATTCTAGTTCAGAAATTAGTTCTCCCCTCACATGAAGCATATTTGCCCCTTTTGCCTACTTATTATATGTATTTCATGTTATTCACTGTTTGACAAAAAAAAAAAATCCATACTCCATATCAACTGAAAAAACCTGTTTTTTAAGAATTGAAGAAATTTGAAGAAAGCTGTCAAAGGATTGGTGAACTGGAGAAAAAAAAAATACTGAAAAAAAAAATATCTTGACTTACTTGTCTTGATGTAATTGGGGGACTGAGGACAAGTAGCATTGTTCTGACACAAAAATAGTGAAAGATATTACCAAATTAGGGAACAAAAATGTATTTTATCCTTACTGTCTCAATACAAATTGGTTTTATATTTTCTCATTTACAAAACATTGAACCTCAGAATAACAACAAAATATTACTCTCCATTTCAGTGAGTCCAATGATGACAGTGTTATAGCCTACTACATGTCTGAGTTCAGTGTGCCAGAGGCTCAGGTATCTGCTTTGGATGAAGCCATTGGGGGATTCATGCATACCGAGGGGCCAGGACAAACACAAAGGCTGAGCCTGGACCTCAAGCCCAATATGGAGCTGCATATCAACAATATGATGTGTGCAGGTAGCTAAAACTTGTGGCAATAATTTTTAATTTACTTTCATTCCTTTTCCTATATTTGTGGTTCCCTCAGGAAACCCTTCACATGGTCAAAAAAGTGCATTTCTTTCCTAATTTAATTCAAAAAGGAAAACGTTCATATATTCCATATTCATTACATGTAATGTGATATATTTCAAGCCTTTTTGTCTTACTTGTGATTATTATGGCTTATAGATCATGAAAATCAGAAATCCAGTATGTCAAATGATTATCTCAAATCATGCTCAGCAAACAATTTGGTAGTATTTTTGCTACTGTGGGCAGGTGCCAGAGTGCTGCTGGAAAAGGAAATCAGCATCTCCATAAAGCTTGTCAGCAGATATAAGCATGAAGTGCTTTAAAATCTCCTGATAGATGACTGCATTGACTTTGGACTTGATTAAACACAGTGCACCAACACCCGCAGATGACATGGCTGTGCAAATCATCACAAACTGTTGAAACTTCACATTGAATTTCAAGCACTTTGGATTCTGTGCCTCTCCACTCCTTCCTTCAGACTCTAGGACCTTGATTTCAAAATGAAATGCAAAATGGACAGGGTCTTGATCTTATGGTCCTCCATCCACACCTTGACTGGCTCTGTGGCATGGAGCATTGTCCTGCTGGAAAACAAAATCCTCAGAGTTAGGGAACATTGTCAGATGTTTTGTACCATCCTTGCCATGCACTTAACTCCAGCTGCATTTTTTGTCCACAATATCTGCTGCTTGACCTTGTTTTTATGAAGTGTCGTGCTTGAATTAGAAATTTTGAGGACGGAAGCAAGCTGCTCACTGTATCCTTCTGCCAGTAAAGTCAGAATTGAACCCTTCTCTTCCACTCTCCAAACTTTTCTTTACATTTATAACTTAATCTGGCAAAACAACTTTATTTCCAAGTTTTACAGAATTCTAAGTTTACACTAGCAGATGGGTTTACAGGTAAACTGACTGATACATGGTCACAATTTTTTCATCTTTTTTTTTTCGATCCATTGTCACAGCTGTTGATCCTCGCTTGGTTACTCCAACCCTGAAAGGTAATATACTGTACATTTGCATTTTTTTTTACACTTTTTTTTACTTTCATATACAATTTTATGTATCTACTAATCTCGTTACTACTGGCAGGTCACTATAAGGAATTCCAATACTCTCTTGGGGCTGAGATGGGGATCATTCAGTCTCCAGGCTATCCTGATTCTTCTTACACTGCCAACACCTACACTGAGTGGAAGCTCCGTGCCGACCCCAAACACAGAATTCAGCTAGAGTTTACAGTGATAGACCTGGACAATGACTGCCACAATGACTTCATTAGAGTTTATGATTCTCTTGTCCCCAGTGAGAACCAGGTCATGGCAGAGTAAGTGCCTCTTCAGTGTTCAGTGGAATAGTGGAGAAAAAAAAAAAAATGTGTATTTTGTCATTTTTAGATCCTACTACTGCTTCTTAAGTGAACTTCTAAGAAATCTTTAACAAATCTTTAGTGGCTCGCTAGTGGTGCAACAAGAAAGTGTTTGCACGATTATACGTAGATTGCAAATCCGATGATGCCACGACACCAAGAGACACCATCCATGGCCAGGACACCAAGAGATTAAAATTGGGCCATGCTCTCAAAAAAGGATGGGCAGCAATTACAGTGACACTAGCCAATTATGGTCTGAGAGCTCATGCTTGTGGAGGTGGGCTGATAGAGCTTTCCTCTGAGTGTATTAAACCACCCCCTGGCATGACATGAGCAGCAGTTTGAAATCATGTAGGTGACTGTCGTAGCTTGGAAGGTTGGTAGCTGTCTTGTGATGAGGAAAGCTGTCTGGTGGAAATTGTTCATGACTAAATAAGGGACAAAATCAGGGGAAATTTAAAAAAAAATTTAAAAAAAAAAAAAGCGACTGTGACTGCCTTCTCTGCTGAAACTACAAATGCTAATTAAATACAATTACAAATCTTTCAAATAAAGAAACTAGACAAAGTCAGTGCAGGGCAGTATTTCAAAACATAGTTTTTTATAGAATATTGGATTATTACAAGTTTTTCGTGTTGTTTTTTCTTACATCCTTAGCAACATAATTTTTATGTTCAAACTAGACAATGACTCTGCTCAGAAAATCAGTCAAGTGCAATTGGAATATGGCTGTTTAAAAGTGTGCTTACAACTAGACTTTAGTGGCATTTAGTAATTATTATAATTGTTATAATTCTGCCTCCAAACCTTACATGTACACACAGGAAATGTGGACACTACACCCAAAAAGAACAGCTGGGTTTTCTGTCCTCTGGAAATGTCATGTTAGTTATTCTGGTCACAAATGGACAGAAGAATTTCACAGGTTTCAGTGCAAAATACTCTCAGGTACCTGCAGAAATCCAAGGTACAGTTACAAAGTGTTGTTATAATAAGAACTCTGGAGATCCTTTGAATTAAATTGCAATGCCATAACAATGAAGAAACTCTTTCGTCTCACCTTTCAGGGTGTGGTGGGAAACTAACAGGAATGAACGGCACCTTTACATCTCCAGGATTTCCCTCCAGTTATCCTCCCCAGATCCAGTGTGTTTGGAACATCAAAGTAACAAAATAAATAATTTAACCAAATCAAATCAAATCACTTTTATTGTCATATCATGTTACTGGTATACAGGTACAGTATATGTGAGTGAAATTCTTGTGTGCAAGCCTCACAAGCAATAATGGTATACAAAATAATAAGAAAATAAATATGCATTTATATACACAGATGAATGTTGTGCAAAATGGCAATTATGTGCAGTATGGAGTGCATAAAGTGCCAATAAAGTGTTGATGAAGTGTTAGTGGTCAGTGTTCAGCAGTCTGATGGCCTGATGGTAGAGGCTGTCCCTCAGCCTGCTGGTTTGGGACCAGGTGCTGCAATACCTCCTGCCTGACAGAAGTAGTTTAAACAGTTTGTGACTGGGGTGATTGGAGTCTTTGATGATCCTTCCCACTGTATTAACCAGGCACACCAAACCAGGCATTCACATTGTGTTGGGTCACTGAATAACACATATTTTTGTTGTTGTTTTTTCCTCCACTTTTTCTGTTTATCCATACATGTGTTCTCTCTCAGGTCCCAGAGGGAAAGCACATCATATTAAATTTCAACAAGTTTTCACTGACTGATCCAGGACAGAAACCAGACAACTGTACTAAAGATTACCTGGATATTAATGGCGAAAGGTTAGATCTTTATAGAAAACAAAGTTATTTTATTAATAATAGTGTTAACAAAGTAAAAAAAAAAAAAAAAAAAAGGTGTATGATAGGTTAGTGTGAAGTCGCAAACTACCACCATAAAATAATTTTGGTGATTACTTTCCAGTAACAGCATGCCCTGAATTCTTACATTCTTCTTATTCCACAGCAGTTTGTCAATGCTAGCAATTATAATTCATTCAAGAACAATAGATCATACATTTTATCCATTTATTTATGTTGTGGAATGTTATGGAAACATTCTGTGTTATGTTGTGGAAACAGATTTTCATTGTTATGGCTAATATTTTGGCAGACATGGACCATTTTATAAGAACAAAATGGTGATGTCTTCACATTCACAAAGTATTTTCATGTGAACATTATTTCATAAACATTTCTAAATAATTCATCTACATAATATAATAATTATTTTTTTATGTTTAAGGATGTGTGGAGAAAAATTGTATGAAAGCACGCGACTTTTCATCAAGACCGATAAGGCAGATATAAAATTCTTCTCTGACATGTCCAATGTAGACAAGGGTTTCTCTGCAGAGTTTGAAGCCTTCGAACCCTTTGGTCGTATGTTTTCTGCTTATTTTAAATGTGTATTTTTGACTACAATGATATTTAACAAATGCATGAGTAAAAACATATGAACATTCTAATGGAATCGTCATAATGGTCAACATATGCTTGTCTTTTAATGTGTAGGTTGTCCTGAAAAATTCCACTGTCAGAATGATGCCTGCATATCTCAGAAGCTGAAATGTGATGGCTATGATGACTGTGGAGACATGAGCGATGAGAAAAACTGCGGTCCGTTCAGATCCATCACTCTTAAATTTAAAGGAACGGTTGCACCAAAATATTAAATTTTCATGATCAGCCAAGTTGTGTTTGGTATCTGAATTATGCTTCTTTAGTTTAGCACTGGAGCAAGGACCCTGAGCATTTAAAAAGCATGTTATAGCTAGCAATGTAACACTGCTTTCACACTTGCCTTAAAAGACATTGAAATGATCATGTTTAATTTCAATACATTTTAATCACTTCTAAAATGCAATTCTCTATTCGAAGTTTGGGCTACAGAGACAAACCATGAGCTCAGGAATAAAGTGACTTGCTTTAAAATGGCCAAATTCCTCATGATTTATTAATGCTGATTTATTAAAGTTCATGGTTTGTTGCTGTTACCTAAAGTAATGCAGAAAAGAATGTTTGGTATGGGAAATGTATGATAATGTATGATACAAAAGAAGTCTAGTATTGCTGCAGCAAGATGTTTGTCACCTCCTTTTATCTGTGCAGTCTGTCAAGAGTCTCACATCAAATGTAAGAATGGTTTCTGCAAGCCCAAATACTGGCACTGTGATGGCGTGAATGACTGTGGTGACAATACAGATGAGGAGAACTGTGGTAAGCATGGAACTGAAACACTATTTATGCACAAAAACCTAACAGTTTGGTGAGAAATTATAGTAAACATTTGCTCAATCTGCAGGATACTGTAAACCTGGGGAAGTAGCCTGTCGAAACGGCCACTGTGTCTCTGAGCAGAAGAAGTGTGATGGCTTTAATGACTGTGAGGACGGTACAGATGAATCCATGTGCACTAAATGTGAGCCTGCCCAATACAACCATAAGCATTTTTAACTGTTTTTGGATTTTTTTTTTTTTTTTGCTTGTTTTTTCTGATGAATTCATGAACATAGAGAAGTGCCCATTATGGGGAATTAGAGGTATCATAACTGTTATTTGTAGATGATGTTGTTAGGGTTTGGGTTAGGATGTTGTTCTTTTGGCTCTGCTCTCCGTGATAGGGTGAGGAGCTCAGAAAGATATTTGGAGTAGAGCTGCTGCTTCTGTGAATTTAGAGGAGCCATTGTTTATTGGAATTTAGAGGAGCCATTGTGAATTGTTTATTGTAGCCAACATAAGAATTATTAACTTAAAGGTTCTCTTTTATTTAACTAGCTATTATAAAATAGTGTTCCAAAATAGTAAAATACATAATTTTTAAGGCTGCGTGATTATTCTGTGTGTAACTTATATGTCTCAAGGACATACCTTGTGGTATAACAAACCCCAGTGTCTACAGGTAGGCAATAAGGAACTGGTTTTACCTGTTGTCTTGTGTTTTAGCTATTGTCCTCAACTGCTCTGAGTTTACCTTCAAGTGTAAGAACAACATGTGTATCAGCAAGCAAAACCCACAATGCGATGGGAACAAAGATTGTGAGGATGGTTCCGATGAAGAAGGCTGTGGTAAGCTTAGTTTAATCACTTTACTAGGCCACTTAAATAATGCACAACTGCATGGATAAGCAAAACAGATTGTTATACATATATAAAATGCCCCATATATATATAAATGCACCATATAACCTGCCAAATACTGTAACTAAACAGCTCCAGGGTCTCTGGTTTGACATCGTGTTAACATCTGTGCATGTTCACGTTGTGTCTGCATTTGCTTTCTCTACATTCTCTTGTTCTTCCCAAAAAAAATGCCAATAGTATAGATGTATTGGCTGTGCTAACACTGATGCTAGCAATAGGTATTCTTCAGAAAGCACAATTGGTCATACTTCTGTATAATGTACTTACTCTGTATAAAGTACTTCTGTATAATAAATATTAACCTTATTTTGTTTTAGCTTATTTTATTATCTTTAAACTTGTTTTATTTTTATTTTTCACCGGTGTGTTGCCAAGAGCTTCGCATACTTTGCGCTATTATATCAACTGTGCCAGCTAGCTAGCAACCTGATTGCTAGCAAGAGAAATGATAAACACGTAACAAATAACATTACTGATTCCTTGATAGAAAGTAGTCATATGTCATACACATTATACTTTTAACTCCATTTATAGTTGCGTTTTCTGTTGTGGACTGTCCACAGAACAAGTTTCTGTTATAAATGATATTATAGCAGCTGTAAACTGCAATTCCCTCATACTATCACAGCTTTAAACTGCCCTCCTCTCTTTTTCTTGCTATTGAAGATACTGAGGCAAAAAAAAAAAAAAATCTTGTCATGGTACAGAGAAACTGGAAAGCATCAAAGTCATCTGTCCTCACGTAGCTGTCTTTTACAAACCACTGACAAAGGAGATTAAAAATTAAATGAAAAGGAAGCATTGCTGTTAGGGAAGCTTTTATAGAAAATAACATTAATTAATCAGAATCAGCCAGTTTCAACATAACACAAAACTAAACATCAGAAATATTGCCTATCTATGGATACTGCTGTGTTCATGCCAATTAATAACTCACCATGTGCCCTGAATACTTATGTGTTTGTGTTGATTTCTCTGCAGAATGTGGTATAAGGCCATACCAGTCCTCTAAGATTGTGGGTGGTGAAGCAGCCAGTGAAGGTTCTTGGCCCTGGCAGGTTAGTCTTCACCTTAAGGGCAGGGCACATGTGTGTGGTGCTTCCCTAATCAGCAAACACTGGCTAGTCACTGCTGCACACTGTATACAAGAAAAAAACAGGTACACCCCATCCTGCTTTATGTACTTCATTTGTATTTTATTTTATTTATTTTGCTTTTATTTTTCTTTTATTTATGGTTAAGTAGCAAAGTCCTATTGAGATTTGCCTCAGTACACCACTACAAAGGATTTAAAATAAGAAATCAAGATGTGATTTATTCAATAATGCATATTCAATTTATTCAATAAGGCATTTGACATAAATATTCCATTTTTACAGACTCAAAAGTAATCAGACAATTGACTGATAAGCAATTTTAAGGACAATTATGGCCTGTTCCTTCAAATTCAGGAGATGAAATGTCTGAAGGTCTGAAGTTTTGAATTTGCATTTGGCAGCTGTTCATGGGAAACCTCAGTATGCAATACAAAGAGCTGACAATGCAAGTAAAAGTGGCCATCATTAGGCTGAAAAAAACAAAACATTTTGAGTGGCCAAATCAATAATTTAAGGGGAAAAAAAGAAAAAAAAAGGAGGAATGCACTGGCAACCTCAGCAACACCAAAAAGAACTGAAAGACAATGAACGCCCAGTAAAGTGGATGATTGATCATTGTCAAAGTCTACAATCTCACTTTCATGAATGTAAATACAGAGGATTTTCCTCAAGATGCAAACCACTGGTATCAAGAACAAAAAGGAGCTTCTATGGACAAATAAAACCAAGATTAACTCGTACCAGAATGATGGGAAGAGAAGAGTATTGAGAGGAAGAGAAGAGTATGGAAAAGGAAAGGAAGGGTTCATGATTCAAAGCATACTGTACCATACTGTCTGTCAAACAGGGTGGACATGTATGGCTGCCAGTGGAACTGAGTCACTGGTGTTTACTGATGATGTGACTGCTGATAGAAGTAACAGAATGAATTATCTTTCTGCTCTACTCATATTAAATGAAATGCTGCAAAACTGATAAGATGGCACTTCACAACACAATTGAATAATGACCCAAAATATACCACAAAAGAAATAAAGAAATGGAAAGCAAAATTGGCTGAGTCAGTCAACCCAACTGAGTGTGCTTTGCAAAACTGAAGGCAGAAAGACCCACAAAAAAGCAGCATCTGGTGGCTGCAGTAAAGGCCTGGCAAAGCATCACAAAGGACGAAACTCAACATATGGTGATGTTCAGGGTTTCCAAACTTCAAGTGGTCATTGACTGCAAAGGATTTGCCTCCAAGTATTAAAACTGATAATTATACTTATAACTACACTATATGGACAAAAGTTTGTGGACACCTGACCATAACACTCGTGTGCTTTGTGAAACATCCCAGTTCAGATTTAGTCTGTTATTATAGACTTTGCTGTTATAATAAACTCCATTTTTCTGGGAAGGAGTTCAACTATATTTTGGAGTATGTCTGTGGGAATTTGCATCCATTCACCACATGAGCGTTAGTGATGTCAGGCACTGACGTTGTGTGAGGAGTCCTGGGGTGCAGTCGCATTTCAGTTCATCCCAAAGATGTTCATTGGGGTTGAAGTCAGGGCCCTCTGTAGCCCACTCGAGTTGACCAACCTCAGTGTATCATGTCTTCATTGAGCTCGCCCCATTGTGCACAGGGGCATTGTCATTCTGGAACATGTTTGGGCCTCTTAGACCCAGTGAAGGGAAATTGTAATGCTACAGCATACAACAACATCCTAAACAATTGTGTGCTTCCAACTTTGTGGCAACAGCTTGGAGAAGGACCACATACTGGTGTCATTGTCAGGTGTCCACAAACGTTTGTCCATAAAGTGTATATTAGTATTTCCAATTACTTTTGATGAAAATGTAACGGTGAAAATGGCTGGTGGGACTATGTAAAATTGGACAGTTAATACAATGTTTTGTTAAACTCCTTAAATTAAAGCTGAACAGCTACAATTCAATCACATCTTGATTGTTTCATTGTAAATCCATTGTGGTGGTACACAGAAGCAAAATTATGAAAATTGTATCATTGTCTATGGACCTGACTGTACTAAGAAATCAGAAGGTGCTGCAGAAATTACTATGAATAATAGAATTACATAAATAAGAAATAGGCATATTGCTATTATTGAATATAATCATCAACAGGGTGGTGTGAAGAAGCTTGTGTGGAGTTTTTGTTACCACTCCAAAGTTATTATATTATTTTCAAATAATAGCATGCTCTGAAGGGTTTTGTGTTTTTGCAAATAAAAAAAATATTTGTTAAAGTGGCATTGCTAAATGCAGAAGTAGCTCAATGGTAAAGACATTGAGCTTCTGATTGGAAGGTCATGAGGTCAAATCCCAGCACCCCAAGCTGCTGCTGCTGAGAACTTATCTCTCAACTGCTCTGTTGTATAAATGAGATAATTGTAAATCACTCTAAAAGTTTTTGTTATGACTTACATTATAGATGCCATGAACAGTTGTTCCCTCACCATCCTCTCTTTTTTTCTCTCTCTTGACGTTAATAAAACAAAAAAAATGTAGCTTGATAGTCCTCTATCCTTTCATACAGGGAAAAATAGTTACAACCTTACCTCCGACTTAAGTGCTGACACTGAAGAATTCTTACAAAACGTTAAATAAAAATTTACAAATAAACCTTTACTCACAAAATCAAAAATTTCATGTTTTTAAAATTTGCTTATGTAAAACATCTACCATGCAAGTCATTGTTTATGAGATATTACTATAAAAATTAAAACGTATTACAAATATTATTCTGTATCTGTACATCTGAGCAGATATTCTGGGCCAGATGAGTGGGATGTCTACTTGGGGCTGCACATTCAGGGTCAGGTCAACACAGCCAACACAGTGCATAAGCAAGTGAAGGAGATTATCTGTCATCCTGAGTACGACCCCCTGAGCAACAATAATGACATTGCTTTGATGGAGCTAGACAGCCCTGTGACCCTCAGCCAGTATATTTGGCCTATCTGCCTACCTGCAGCTGCGCACATGTTTCCTGCAGGCCAGTCTGTGTGGATCACAGGCTGGGGCAGAACCAGAGAGGAGGGACGTAAGTATGAATACATTAAGGAAAAGAGTGTTTTACTGTCTATGAAATATAATAACAAGAAGGAATGTATGCATGCTATGGAGCAAAGAGAGTTCTTACTAAACCAGGGAAAGTTTTGGGCAAATGGCCTAAAATGGACATTATGTATTTTCTGTGACCCCAAGCCTTGAATACTCTACATTTATTCCCAGATTTATAATTTAGGACTACTGTAACATTTAAATATTCTATTGCCAGTAACATATGTGCAACATAAGCAACTAAAAACCAAATGAGTATTCCTGGTACTGACCTACCAGTCAAGTGGGAAGTGTGAAATTGCACACATTCTCCTAACATACCTTTTAAAAATGTCAGGAGGTGTGTTTGAAAAGGTGCAGTACTTGACAACGCATGTGATTATAGGAAAATAGCCCAGGCCAGCAGGGTGTGATTCATGACTTTGCATGTGTGTGCAGAAACAGCGGCTGAACGATGGGCGTTGTGCACACACTCACCTACATTTGGAGGATTAAATGTGGCAGTCACTAGATGGCACGTCATAGCTAAAACATTGCTGTCAATCAGGTTTTAAAGTCAAGATAAAAAATATTCAGAGAGTTCATGCACTTTCCACTGTAGTCATGTTTGTTGCCATGAGCTGTGTCTCAAATGAAAACTCTGACTTTACATTCAAGTATTTACTAATGTAGAAAGAACAGAAGACAGGTAGGTAAAACTGATATTTTAGTAGATTTGAAGGATCCATGAGAGTTTATAAAAATTCCAAACTGTAAAAGGAAATGCAGCAAGTGTTTGTACGAAACAAAAGTACAAAACCCAGCATTTACAATATTTGCGCACAAAATTCATCTGTGTAGATCGAATGATGTTTCTAATAATAATTTGTACAATAAATAAATTAAACAAAAGAGGAGATTGTGAGGGGTTGCAAAACCTAGTTTGGGAATCCCTACATTAAACATTTAACAATGATGATCACATTAACTATTAAATTTCAAATTTTCATTAATTTATCACCACGTATAACCACCAAATTTCATAAATTTATCTAGAATAACCACTTTGTACTAGTCAGGTTTGCGGACAAGCCCGTGGATACTGGGTGTGAAGCAAGAATGCACCCTGGATTCTAACAAGGCACCATTGGTGCACATTCACACTTTAGAGTCACCGATCCACTAAGGAAATATAATCCCCAAAATAGTTTTGAAAAAAACAACTGAGCCTCTCCCTCTCCAAAGCTGATTTGAAAAAGGGAGTGTAAAACAGGTTTGTCAGGCAAAATGTGCAAGGTAATGAAGGAATAGAAAGGATGCAAAGTCTCTTAGAAGCTAGTAATAAGGTTGGAGGCAGTTGTAAAGGCGTAAGTTGGGTATACATATTTTCATATTCAAAAAGGAAAATGCAAACTTTTTAACTGGATTTTAATCAGAATTGTTGTTTTATACTATTAAGATCTTTACACTCTTTGACCATTATTGTTATAGTTGTAAAATCTAACACTAATATCTTATCAAATAAATGTAGAAATGTCTTTTTAATTTTGCTCTAAGGTTATGCAGAATTTTGCACTCTTTACTACTTTACAACTTTCTTCTCCACAGCTGTATTAACTTATTGTACACATTTATATAACTTTGGTTGTTAGCTCATTCTAATGCACACAAAAATGACTGTTGTATTTATACTGTAAATGGAAAACTATGGGGAAAAATTTTGGACTTTGTGTTTGTTTTTGGCTCAGGTTTAGCATCAGTGCTGCAAGAAGCAGAGGTGCGTATCATCAATGACACAGTGTGCAGTCAGCTGATAGGAGTTGAGTTCACGCCACAGATGATCTGTGCAGGAATTCTGAGTGGAGGAGTGGATGCCTGTCAGGTAGAAGCAACTGCTTTTTCTTCTACTGCTTTTTCTATGTGCAATATATATCTGCTGTTATTATAAAAGCACTCCTGTCTCCACGCTCAGGGTGACTCGGGCGGTCCCATGTCTTTTGAAGACCCAGCAACCAGCCGCTCTTTTCTGGTCGGGGTCATGAGCTGGGGTGAAGGCTGTGGCCGAAAGGGAAAGCCTGGCATTTACACACGGGTCACCAAGTACCGCAGCTGGATCAGAGAGGAGTGTGGGGTATAAAATGCACTTTTGAGTTGTATGCCCACTCCGCCTACTCCTCTGAACAATATCACCCACGTCCACAGAAACATTTCAGACCAATCCCACCTGCTCCGTAAGGAATTCTGACCAATTCTGCCTACATCCACAGACACCCATATTTTTTGTGCCAGGAACTTCATATCTAAACTCCCACTGGCATCTATATGAGAAAAAAAAAAAAGAACAATTGTTTATTTTTTATTTATTTATCATTTATTTATCTACAGGAATTCCATTCCTTTCACACACATGTGACACTTTTAATGCACTCTAGTGAAAGTTCTCATTATTCTTTTGATAAATGGGTAAATTCCCTTTTGGAATGGTCTGAACAATGTTTGGTCTGATCAATCAGGTTCTGTCCGTTTTATTGCAGTCTGGTATCTGATTTGAATTAGATAAGGCCAGTTTTATTGTTCTTCAGTCTTTGGGTGTTATTACCTATATTGGTGTTAATGTCTCATATTAATAGCTAGAGCATGTACTGTATATTATATAGTGTATATATTTTAAGAAAGGAGCACCTGCATTAGTAGGTTTTATCTGGTTGTTTAAGCTGTTTGATCTGTATATATGAATTTTGTTTGTTTTTATTTTCTTATAGAATATGATAAATGTTTTATACATGAGTGTATTATTTTAAATGAGTTACAGTATGTTTTCAGTGACTGTTTTGATTGGTGCTGGTTACCTGTCTTAAAATATAATATGCAATGTGTACATTATATAAAATATAACAGGGTAAATTCCTATATTATGTGCATAAATGTTCATTTCTAGCTTTAATCAATGTTACTAAAACAGTGTTATTAATTTTAGTTATCTAATTTCATTTAAACTGTATTACTTTTCTCTGATGAAGAATAATGTGCTAAAATGGTTTCATTATGGTATCTTTAATGATTTTAGATTGAAAATCACAGGTCCTGTCAGAGTCTTGCCGTATCTGATGGTGATCTTGTGGCAAAAGGCATATGATGATTTATTTTATGGTTTATTATTTCTCTGTATTTGAGGTTTAGATCAATAAAGATGTCCTGGATAAAGAATGAGTGGAAATAATTAAAACCATTAAAATGGTTGTAAGTCCATTCACATTAAGTGCGTTGTGTTAAATTTAACATAGAGGATGTACTGTGAGTTTGGGAGTAACATTTGTTTATTAAGGTGGTGCATAAGTTCAAGTTCATTTGTTCATTTAGAACAAATTTTATTTGTGATTTTGTAAAATAATGCATAGTTAATTTTCAAAGTAGTCACTGTTAGATTCTATGACTTTCTGCCATTTATCTGGCAACGAATGAACACCATCATGAAAGAAGGATTTGGGTTTTGAAGAAATGAATTAATCTGTGCAATTTTCTATATCCTCAACTTTTTTTAAAATGTTGGTCAGAGAGTGTATGTTGCAGTGACATAAACAAGTGAAAATCCAATGGCAGTATGTCAGATGAGTAGGATGGATTCCGTAAACATCTCACATTCCGTCTTTTATTTTATAATGTCCGCTGGATGATCGTAGTTCATTGATTTTTTTTTTTCCACTTAATTTGATCAGTTGATCACTGCAATGTTCAGCATTTGATAGTTTCTCCAGGATGGAGCAGCTCGTAATAAAGGTGTAATGCACCTGTAATGCAGGTGTTAATCCGTTGAGTGATATTTCTCTCAGAAAGTGCACGTACTGTAGAACCACCTACCAACTTTCAGAATCTTTCCCATTGCCTTTAGATGCCTTAGAACAGTAGAATGATCCACATTCAAACGTCTTGCAGCTCTCAAGTTAATTGTGTTGTATCTCCATTCAACATTTTTTGCAGCTCCTCGTCTTTCGTTTCCTTTGGTCTAACACTTCTTGGCTCATCATCCGGCTCAATTCCCTTTTTTTTTTTTGGGTTACGCAATCACTTTCAGACAGAAATCTCACTCAACAGCTTCACACCTGCATTACAGGTGCATTACAACTTTATTACGAGCTGCTCCATCCAGTGAATCGTTCTTGTTCTTGACCGCAGAAATGCTGATTTCAACATTGCATTACTCTCTTACTTACTCTCTTACTATCTCAACTCTTACTTCAGTTGAGATATTTTCATCTATTGAATAAGAACAGAAGGCAATAATAAATATCAACCTTTCTGAGCTTCATGCCTGATTGATAAACTAACGAAAGCACATGCTTTTATATGGCGTGATGATAAACAATTAAAGGTATTTACTAGGCCACAAACTTAATATTTAATATTTAATTAATATAGGAAATATCTTAATATTTTTAAATGTTTGATTCGGAAATGTTTGATGTATAGACTCCACTCAGCCTGTTTTCAATTCCCACAATACGGTATGTCTTATTTCTTTTATAGGCTAACTGATGGTTTAAATAATCAAAGTAATAAACACTACTTATATAATATTGTACGTGTTGTTCATGTTTTAATCATATTTGTAAGGGGGGCCGAGTTACAAGACATTCGACATTTTTCTGAGGTAGCAATTTTTTTATTTTTTTTTTTTTTTAATAAAGGGGAATAAAAACGAAGGGGCACCATTTAGCGGAAGAGGAACCGGAAGCGCAGGACGGTGCAGCAGTGTTATTGTTCCTACCCGTCTTTCATAATGCTAATTCGGGGTTTGGCTAGCTAGCTGTCATTTCCCTCTTTTATTATTTTTTTTTATTATTTACCTATGGTAAGTTGTTTTAATTTGATGTGAGCATCTAATATAAAGTGGACAAAAGAAATACATTTCCGACTCTGACTAAAGGTGTTTTTGTAACTTTATGCTAAATAAAAGAAGAAGAAGCCAGCAGAAAGCTAACGTGCTGGCTAATTCATATATGTTTACACATACAGGGTATGAATTTAAGTGTCAGATTTAACTTAAGTGTAAAGTTGAGCTTTTAACTGCTGTGAACGTGACTGGATGTGACGGTTTGCTTGCCTGCTTACTAGCTGGCTAACAGAAATACTTGCAAGAATAATAAGCAATGTGAATCAAGTTTCTTATTTATTATTTACTAGTGAATCTAATCAGGGTTTTTTTTCCCCAAGCTAAGCTTCATGGTTAATATAATTCATTAGAATTCTTTTGAGTGTAACGTGTCAACCTGCAGCACCTCATGCTGTACCTGTACATGCCTTTGTTCAGAGGCAGAGTAACTCAGAATGGTAAAGAATCTCACACTGTCTGTTTCCTTTTAAGGTTTCTGAAACATGGAGTCTTTAGATCATATGTTAACAGACCCCTTAGACTCAGGGATGGACTTCGATGGCTGTGTGATGGAGGAGTGCATGCTGGGAAACTGCAGAGCTCGGATACCAGAAGATTTTCTAGAAGATGTGAGTACCTGAATATCCTGGTATTCACGAGTTAATTCCCATGATCACTCGTATGATCAGTGTCCTGCCTGTCAACTTTACATGTTTATGGCATTGAAGGCAAAATCCACCCTGAGAGTCTTGCATACTAATTTTTTTTATAATTAACATAAATGCCGTCAGAAACAGAGTATTTTTTTTATAGGCTGTTTCCGACATTGTGTACAGTGCCATCCGAAAACCTGCATATGGCACCTGCAGTTCATGAATGAACTGATGCAGCAGTGCTTCAGTCTGTCCATCTGTCTCACCTTCTCATCTGTACACTCTGCTCAAACAGACCACCTGCCAGAGCTTTAAGGCAAAGGCATCATGCTTGTCATCTTGTAGATCTGTAACTAGCCAAGCCGAGTTTTTGCTGTAACTGTATCGTATAGCCTCACTGCATTCTGGAAGCTTGAGTCTGGTGTTTGCTGTCTCTGCTGTTGTATTTCTCGTGTGACATTGAGCATTGCTGGAAATTGGTGAGTGAGAAAAGAAGCCCTTGCTCTTTTGTATTTTAGGCTGTAACAGCGAAACCTGATAATTATCCCATCATGATGTTTGAAATTCTTGACAATTTTTCACCGATTAAGTACCATTGTATCTGTGAAGTTGCACAGCAGACAACTTTTCATGGGAATAACAAAAGTAAATCATCAGCCAGGATGTAAAGATCAGAATCACTAAACACATGATAAATATTTAAATGTAAAGACATTTAGTGTGTTTCAGGGTGGAGGTTTCCTGTAAATATGTCATCAGTTTAGAAACTATGCTGTATATGAAAGCCAGTCCACTACCAATTCAGCATTTTGGGCCAATATCACTACTGATAATCAATATCAATGAAATGTTTCTATATTCAAAAAAGAAAAAGTGTATTTTTGTCATTAAAGCATGTATGTTTGTGTGTTATTGCATATCTGAGCAGCCAGAGATTTTCTTTTCTGTGATGAGTGAAAGCACCTGGTCTGATGTTCTGACTGATGCCCAGAGACAACACCTCCGTCAGCTCTTACCACACTTTCCAGAGAATAACAGTTCAGAGCAGGACAAGGTCATTAGTGACCTCTTTAATGGACAGAACTTCTGCTTTGGAAACCCTCTGCACCTTGCCCAGAAGCTTTTTAGAGGTACTTTTGTTTCACAATCAAACTGATTTAGATCTTGCTACTAATAGGGATCAGCTATTATTACTGACTTACTGATTACAGGATTGGAAGCTTTCATATGATAAGACTTACTCTTTCACAAACCAACAACAATAGCAGAGGTTGTTTAATAGAAAATAAAACTGTCAAAAATAAACACCTATATGGTCCTTTACATCTATACTCTGATACATTTTTTCTAGCATTTCTTTGCATGTGCCTTAGACCTTTGCATAGTACTGTGCCTCAGCAATAAAATGTTGTAATAGCAAAAATTGCAGTTTAGTGTACACAGTTAATTAAATCAATTTATATCAAAGGTCCATCATGAGGGATTATGAGGGTATCTGTTAACAGTAATAGAGTAATAATAATAATTATCTCTACAAATTGTTGCCATTTTCTAAGCTTAGAATGAGCCATGTTTGCCTCAACAGTAGTACAGAACGCATATACATTTAGAGAGCAGTCTCTGCATTTTTTTTTTTTTTTTTTTTTTTTTTAACAAGTGACCGTGGGAATTGAGAAGGAAGTACCAGAAGGAAAATAAAAGAAGAAGAATGGAAGACAATGAAAAAGAGATATCAGTGTTTGATGGTACTGGCTAAAAAGTTTGAAAAGTCAAATTTTGAAAATGGATGATTACGCTTATTCTTTAGCATAGAAAATTCAAGGACGTGTGAACGAAGTATGCAACACACACCTGACAGCCACAGTATATCCTGACTGGAGAGGGAGGGGAAAGCAATGGACTTTCAGATGTTCGAATCCTACATAGTGGACCTTTAATATAAATTATAGAAAGTGCTGGTTCTTAAATCTTAAAGTATTAATTTTTCATAGCAGCTGTTCTTACATTAGTTCTGCCAGCAAGGCAAATGACACGATTATAGTACTGATACTAAACATATCATTTCTATAATATCACTTTTGTCGTGTCTATAGTAACAGCATTCAGAGGGACTTGTCTTGTAGTGGACACACCACATAAACAGTTTTAAAAAGTGTTGTTATTTAACAAAAAATAACATTCACCACTGTTGAAGTGGTGAAGATTTCTGAAAAGTGATGTTTATTAAGCATTTATGGATGGAGTGTCCAGTGTCAGCGTTTTGTAACAGCAAGTTTTACGCCACACAAGAGTCTTCAAGACAGAGGTTTCTGTTTTCAAGACAGAGTTGGTGCTTTCTGGAGTAACAGATCTGCCACTGCATTAAATGTAACTCTAAATGTCTAATGTATGAGATTTATTTATTTATTTTTCAAATAAATCACTTCTACCACTAAGCACTGCTATTCTTTTTCACATATTCTCAGTTGGCTTGAATGGAAAGGGGCCAAAAACAACCGACTATATAATACATTTAATGTGTACAAAAATGTTGTAGTTTTTCTCCTAATTGTATCATTTAGTAGTTCACTCACATTATTCACATTACTCACATTAGTGCCATTAAATGATTTTTCACATTTACACTTTAGAAATGTGAGTAGCGTGATCTCGTAGTAGAGTTCTGTTCATTTGAATCGACAAAAATATTTACATGTGTACTATATAAAGTAAATTATATTATTGCTTAAAAATCTGCTCCTTAGATGGCTACTTTAACCCAGAAGTGGTCAAGTACAGACAACTCTGCACAAAGTCCCAGAAAAAGCGTCAAATCTACTCTCTGCAGCAGTACTACCACAAACTGCTCAAGCAAATCCTGGTCTCCAGAAAGGTAAATTAAACAAGCTGATGACAGAAAATGATATTTAAATGAAATTCCTTTAAAATGAATGTTCTTTCTTCCATTATGTGATGTCATTGTTTTATTTGTAGGAGCTGTTGGATATGTCTGTACGCAGTGGACCCGAGCTGGCAGTGAGACGGCGTTACCCTCCTCCTTCCCACAGAGAGGAGCGAGAGCAGCGTGTGAGGCGCAGAGTGAGCCGTATACTGCGGGAGGTCAAGACCGAGTGTATGGACAGCAATATGTCCTCTGACGAAGACGGTGAGTTTGATGAAAAGTAGTCTCTCCGGTGTGTTTGCCCAGAGGCTACAAGTAGGGGTCTGTGATTGCTAATTTGACATTGAGATTGACTGGACTTTTTATACAATATTTCATTAGAACAAATTAGAACAGAGGTGTCAACAAATTTGAACAGGGGTGTCAAACCTCTCCGAAAAGTTCCAGTGTGCATGCAGGAGCCTTCTTGTGACTTCAGCCCTTAACAGATAAGGTTTGACACCTCTCTCAGAACACTCGTAGAACACTCATGAAAAAGTCAGTATCTTCGTTGGAACAGTTGCTAGAAGAATCAGACAACACAAGAAGAATCAGAACACTCAGACGGATGATTGGAAGAATTCGATCACTAGATAGAATTCTTCTTACAAGATTCAGACCATTGAGTAGAGGAATCAGAACACTCATTAGAACAATCAGACCACTTGTCCCAAGAATCAGACCACTTGTTGGAAGAAGCAGAACACAGTAAAGGAGTCAGGGAAGCAGAAAAGTTATTATGAGAACACTCATTAGAATGATCAGAACACTCGTTAAGAGTTGTTTTAGAATTTGAACAGATAGAAATTTAATTTATTAGAAGAATTGGAGCGCAACTTTCAAGAATTAGAACACTTGTTGGAAGAATAAAAACACTCTTTAGAAAAATCAGTACACTTGTTAAAAGAATCAAAATGTTCTTTAAAAGGATTTTTAGAAGAATCACACATCTTAGAAGAAAAACAACACCTTTGGTACACGTATTAGAAGAATAAGAGCACTTGGTAGAAGAATTACAACATTATAGAATTCAAACACTCAGAAGAATTACAACACCTTATAAATTTCTTTTTCATGCTTTTAGACACGGCTTCCTGGCTGTCAACTCCTCCATCCCCGTCATCCCCAACTCCAGCTGTCTCTCTCAGGGTTCTGCCCAGTCTCTCCACCCAGGACATGAAAACTATAGGTCAGCCTCCTATATCCACTCCCCTCTCATATCACCTTATATCAGCAGATTGAGTAAAATTATTTTATTTTTATTAATAATTATTTATTGATTGATTGATTGATTTTTACTTCTGTTTATTTATTTTTTTTCGCCTCAATGCAGATAAGCCAGAGCTGGGAGAGAAAGACTTGAGAGTCATGCTGAGAAGACACAGAGAGAAGAGGAAACAACAACCAGTTAGTTTATTCAAACCTTCCAATCATATCTGTACCATCATCTGAATATAATTTTTTTTCTGTTGGTTAGTTTTGTAGCAGAGGTGGGCAAGCTTATCTAATGAGGATAGCATGGAGAAAAACACCAAATCTCAATTGTTCTAAATACAAGTCATAAATAAATGCTAGCATTCAAGCAGTACCTGTACCTAATACATTCACAAAGCAGTTTCCATTACAGTAATTATTTCCTCCACATAAAATATATAGGATCATCCTGACTTGATGACATCGGACTTGCACCTTGGTGACATCATGTCGAGAGTAAACATAGGCAGAAAAGGATCCAATATGGGTGAGATTTATGAGCAGAGTTGTTTGTAAAATGTAAAATTTTTACATTGAGACAATTGCTGCAATGGTTGTATATTGTTATTTCTATATTGCATATAGCCTTAATTGACTTGGCCTTGTCTAAGAAGAAGATAAGGGAAGAGAAAAGGAGGAGGAAGATGCGACCCATTAAATCCGAATCTGACGATGCCTGTGAAGGTCAGACACCAGTGGCCTCACTGTCTGCCACCATTAGCGACAACACCCCTGCTCTCCTGCAGAGCGTTAAGGAAGAGTGAGCATGTCCTCCAACACACACTTACCAGAAATAGCAGCCAAAATGTACAGACAGATTAATGTGTTTTCTGTTCACTACAGAGCCATGGAGGAGTCTCAGAACAGCCCAGACATGGTGGAGGAAATACCTATTAGCTTCTTTCATCTGCTGGAAGACATCCTTAGACAGGAGAATCTGGCACCTTCTTCACTGGTATAAAAATGCTTTGAGCAACCACTGAACAACTGAAAGCAATATTGGAAAGAAAAGTCAGACAGTGCTTTCAGGGCTGGATTTCTGGGCATGCAATATAATGTTCTATTTTTGCTGTTATTTATTATTTTTTAATTATTATTATTTTAAAAAATGTTATTACAAACTGACAGGAATCAGTACAATGTAATATCTTTGTACTTTAAAATCTAATCTTTAAATATGAAAACTTCAAATTTATAAGATTTTTTTTTTTCAGTTATATAAAATAAATTCATTTTAAATTTACAAATAATTTTTAATCACCCACCCCTAATTTGTGTTTTTGGTAAATGTCATGTTTAAGAATCCCAGCACTTACTTATGCTTGAGAAACATGACTGTCTGGAATTCTTGAACAGAAGTTGTTAATCAAGTATGCTAATTTGAATAATAGGAATCATCCACCCAGAAAATTTCCTGATCTGTCTTATTGCCTTGTTTATCCAGGACTTTAAACATAGCAGTGTTGATGGAAAAGCATAATATGCATGCCATCGGGGTCATTATTGACTCATTATTCCCGATGTATGCCGACAGACATGTAAAAACTGCTTTATGTCCTGTCATGCAGATTGAAGAAAAGTTACAGCAGTGGCAATCCTCTGCTGCTAGTGCACTTAACCCCTGGTTCTCCATGGCCCCCTGTTGGTCAGAGCTAGCAGTACCCGCATTACAGTTCTTAGCTGGAGAAAGTAAGTGTAAGTTCACACAGAAAACTGTGTTTCTAAGTTATCTATTCTTTAAACTGCTGCCTAGATGTTAAATTTAAGGTGATGCGGTGACCATTTTTGTTTCTTCTTTCTGAATTTCTTGCAGCTGGCTCTATAGCTCTACCTAGTGGCTTTACTCCATATGTGGAATTCAGAGAGCTCACACAGCAGTGGAAATGGATTGGTAAGACAATTTCTTTCTTTTTTGTTTTTCATTATTACTATTATAATAAAAAAATATTACAACAGAAGCAAAAGTTTCATTGTTCAAAAGCTTTCTAGGTATAGTTTTAGTAAAACATTAAAACTACATTGTGCAAGAGTTAATCAATAATCTCAGTTATTAATTGTAGCCTCAATGCAGTCGCCTTAAAGAAGAGATCACTTTCTTGCCCTGCTGTCACTAAGCATAACCTTCAGAGTTGATTTCCAAAGTTTTAAGTTATAAGTGAAATATAAAAAAATAATAATAATAATATTTTTAATATGGACTTATTCTGTTATGAAACACCAGACCACCTGAAACTTTTGGCTGACTGAACTTTTCCCTGGCGTAGATCTGCTTCCTGATTATGTTTTATAATTTTTATTTATTTATTTATTTATTTTCTGCTCATCTTTTCAGGACCCACTCAGGACTCTGAAAAGGATCTCAATGCTCTTTGCATACTTTGGTTGGAGTCAAAGGACCAAGTTGTAGTCAAGGTACCGCCAGTACTATTACTTTAAGCACATGTGCTTTTCCACTGGTTACTGGTTATTGCTTTGTGTGTCATATAATGTGCAACACGGTACTTTTGGTGAATCATACAATGTATAACTTTATGTATATTTCTGAACAGAGGTCTTGCACATGCAAAGAATTGACTGCAAAAATAATGAAATTAATTCTTTCTACTTAAAGGAAAAATTATAACAATGTGCAGTAAACAGTAATTTTCAGGTAGTTATGTTATTATTTGTAAATATAATATTTGGAAATGTTTTGTATTAATTCAGTAATGCAGAATTCATAAGCTAAATGTCTATAACAAAATTTGTACAATGGCTCTGGAATCTCAGTACACTCTGTCTGATGTATGTGATTTTATTTTTTAACAGCAAGAAGGGGAAGAAGTAGCGGAACTGACTCCTCCAGCCCCCAGAGTGTAAGTGAGCTTTCACAGCTTGGCAACCTCATTTATTACCATGCTATCGTGTACATTTATTGTGTTAGAACAGAATACCTTTCTTTACCTTTTTTGTGTTGTTTTTTTAATGGCTGGTCTATTCTTATGCCAGATGGACTGATTATGTGGTGAGACCCAGCACAGGAGAGGAGCGGCATGTCTTTCAAGATCAGGTGTGTACTGAGGAGTGATTTATCCTCTGCTTATTGTGGTGATGCAAAATATTAAAGTATGTCGCAGTGCAAACAAAACAATTGAAAGGGTTTGGAATGTGAGTCTTGAATCATGTCTCTTATATAGGAGCAGCAGCGCTATGACCAGCCTCACAAAGCCTTCACCTACCGTATGCACGGCTTCGAATCTGTGGTGGGTCCGGTCAAGGGAGTTTTTGATAAGGAGACTTCCCTCAACAAAGCTCGTGAGCACTCACTGCTACGCTCTGACCGTCCAGCCTACGTCACCATCCTCTCGCTGGGTAATATGGCTTAAAACTGTACGCTCTTTCTTTGTCACACCAGTAAAAGTCCTACCTTAATTACTACTCTGTTTCATCCCTTCATTTTACCCATGATGGTAAGACTTATTCAACTCATAGTTGGTTGGGAAATGCTAGTACCATCTCCAATTTTGTTTGAAATGTTCCACAGGTAATATTAGAGATAGGCATAGATAGGCATCCTATAGGCGTTAGAATAGAGATCTAAGCTCATCTGATGAACCATTTCTCACAGTGGTTCTAAAAACACATCTTGTGAATGCCCCTAAGTCAGTAATTATTCTCTCCCTGATATGATAGACAGTATGTGATATAGAAACTTTACAGTCAGTTTACCTGGTATTACACTTTTTTTTCAACTAACTAGATTAAAATATGTCTTTAGTTTTATCCTTTATGTTGACCCTGCCTCTTCTGTTTTCTCAGTGCGGGACGCAGCTGCCAGACTACCTAACGGTGAAGGCACCCGAGCTGAGATCTGTGAGCTCCTAAAAGACTCTCAGTTCTTGGCTCCTGATGTCACCAGTGCACAGGTCCCAACCCCACTCCACACTTGGCTCTACAGTATATACCTCTTTTCTTGATTCGCTTCTAGATCTAAATGATCTAACTTTGTCTTTCATGCAGGTGAATACAGTTGTCAGTGGTGCTCTCGATCGCCTGCACTATGAGAAGGACCCATGTGTAAAATACGACATTGGCCGCAAGCTGTGGATCTACCTGCACCGAGACAGGAGTCAGGAGGAGTTTGGTAATCACTGAAAAGCAGAAACCTGCTCTACGGTTTGAGAGTGTGGATGAAATGTGGCAACAGGATGTGCCTCTGAGCCTCAAATGTGAATGAAAAGTAGATTGTAAGCAGAAGACTGTGTACTGTAATCATCCTGCAGAGGGACAATCAAATTTACAGAACAGATGGATGTCCTCTAATGACTTAATGGAACAACAAGAAGTTACAAAGAACCAATAATAGCAGTGTAGTGTTATTATCCATTACTAAGGTTAGGCAATATTACTGCAATATTTACATTGTGATCATTTCCTTTGCCTAATAATTGCTGGTATAATTTATGCCCCTGACCATCTTCATTGCTACTTAGAATAAGAAATCAAATTATATGATTTAGCAAAAATCAGTTAGCGACCTCAACTGTATTTTTTCATTGTATTGTTATGTGATAGAAGTCGTAGTCTTTGAAGGGTGAGGCTGAAGATGTCCGACTTCACACTCATGGGGATATAATGTATTACTGGTATTTTATTAGTAAACCTAAATATCATGATCTATACTATATATCATATAAATGTCTTGGAAATATTCATATCATGCTTTGGGCATATCAAAATGTCAGCGTGACCAGGGACAGTAGCTGACCTTCAATTGTTTCTCTGCAGTGTTCTTGCTTTTAGTATTTCCTTTCTAGTATTTATGATTTCCATGGTTCATTAGCCTACTGTTGATAATGAGGTTTTGTTTCTGTGCAGAGAGGATTCACCAGGCTCAAGCGGCTGCAGCCAAGGCACGAAAAGCTCTGCAGCAGAAACCCAAACCAACTCCCAAGCCTGTAAGTCCACCTGCACACCAACACTGTTACATTTTTATACAGTGGTGTGTTTCTGCTCGGAGGAACTCAGTGCTGACCCTTTGATCCTTTTGTCTAATTCTGTAGATCCCCCAGTGGGAATAGAGAAACAGTGTGTAAGTTAGCTTTTTCTAATCAAAAGAAATGGATATGACGTATGACCACAAACCATATATGGCAGCGCTGTAAGGGGAAGCCTCACTTGGTTTTTGGACGCCATTTTTATTTTGGCTTTCCGGTTTGTTACTTATATAAATACTTATCTATTTGGTAAGTGATTATTTAAGAAAACTTTCATTCTTTACTAAAGGTGTCATGTCTCTCCCATGTGTGTGTGTGAGAGAGCGGGGGTGTGTCTTTGTTTGGCCCCAAATGCAGGAAAAAAATGGCAAAAATGGACATGAAACTTAATGGCTTTATTTAAATGAAACACAGCAGCACATGCTGGCTCCTCGCCCACCTCAACATCCCACAGAAAACAGCTTAGAAAGTCCGCAAAATCCTCAAATATATTAAAATACAGCAAAACCTGACCAATTTAACCTGTACTGAAACGTGTTTGGTCTCTTATGGGAGAGAAGGAGAGAGCGAGATACTGCTTTTTATTTTTTCCCTTGCACTCAATGAGCAAAGCCACTGGGTAATCAGCTAGTGTATATATATAAAACATTGTCAGTGTAACATGACAGTGGTTATGTTTACAATATAGTGTACTTAACAATATTATGAAATTCCAACATTAATCTGTTTTCCAGCATTGGAATATCAGTTATAAGTAGATGAATTTATATTTCCAGTTATTTTTAGAGAGATATTAACTGTTATAATATTTAATAATTAATCAACTAAGTTCAGTCAAGACGAGAATCCCCGTTTTCCCATTTACAAGATGCGTTCATCTGTTGCTCATCACAAGGAAATCTCCTCAACCCCACCATAGTGTGGACAGATGCTGTTAGAGAGATTTTGAGCCCCATGAAAAGATATCTGTTCTGTAAGAAAGATTTGAGATGTGCGACTATTATCAGACACTAACTGTGAGCCGTTTTGTTTTTTGTTATTAATGTCAAGGATTCCTGAACTGAGGTCATCACTTTTCTACAATGACATTGTTCCTATGCTTTTATTGCAAATCTGTTTGAAATGGTAAATGTCTGTGTACTGAAGATTTGCATTTTATTATATTTGTATGTGACAGAAGTCTGGAAACAAGGAAGCAGCTGTTAAGAACAGTGCTACAGAGGGCCAGAGCTCAGTTCCTGAAGGGGTTCCTATACCAACTGTCAGCTTACCTCAACCCCCCAGCACCCCAACACCAAGTACCCCAGGCACACCAAAATCTCCACTACCCCCTACTGTGTCAACACCAACCAAAGCAGGCATGCCAGATCAAGTCAAAACCAGTCCTAGGTAGGGTTAGATATCATTTGAATTTTATTGATTCCAATTCTGTTGATCAGTTCCTTGTTTCATTTTCAAAATTGCATTAAAAAAAATATATATA
>JAOVYU010000026.1:13758661-13775999 GCA_025674565.1 Synodontis membranacea
TTTAGATTTTTACAACATTATTGTTGAAATACACAGTCCTGAAAAAGGGACGTTTCTTTTTTTGCTGAGTATATATATACATACACCCCCACTAATAGTCGTGTAGTTAAATGTCCCTTAGCAAGTTGCATCTTGACCAGTTGCTTTTTGAAGCTTCTGGCATAATTCTATCTGGATATTTGACGACTCTTCTTGGCATAATTGATAAAGTTCATTTAAATATTTTGGTTTCCTGCCACGGACCCAGTTCTTAAACATAGTCCACAAATTTTTCATTTGGGTTGAGGTCGGGACTTGGGAAGGCCATTCTAGAAGCTTAAAATTAGCCTGCTTTATCCATTCCAAAGCCAGTCGTGATGTGTTCTTTGGATCATCGTCCTGTTGGAACACTCAATTGTATCCAAGTCTCAAATGGCTAGCTGTTGATTTGGAGGTAGTCATCCTTCTTCATTATACCATCCACTTTGCCCAATTCACCAGTACCGCTGGCAGCGAAACATACAAGCGTGTATGTTCCTATCACCAGCATGCTTGACAGTTGGCACAGTGTTCTTCGGTTTGAAAGCCTTACCTTCACTTACCCAAACATACCTCTTATCATTGTGGCCAAATCTTTGTCTGGTCTACCCATAAAACTTTTCTCCAGAAGGCATTTGGCTTGTCCATGTGGGCAGCTGCAAATTTCAGTTGAGCTTTAAGGCTATTTGGGAGCAGGGGCTTCTTTCTGGTCAGCATCCCCTCAGTCGATGGCGACGCAAAACTCGCTTCACTGTAGACAGTGACACTGGTGTTGCAACAGTTTCCAGTTCATGGCAGGCTTGCGCCTAGGTTGTTCCTGAACATCCTAACCAGTTTCCTTTCATCTGAGTGTGACAGTGTGGGTCTTCTTCCAGACCTTTTCAAAGTGGTGACACATCTGTATAACTTGTACTTACATACAATTGGTTGAACTGATAATCTTGGAACCTGCAGTTGTTTACAAATGGCTCCAAAAGACTTATCAACAATCTCCTTCTTAGACCTTCACTGAGCTCTTTAGGCTTTCCCATTGTCCTGAATATTGGTCAGTCCAATAAGTGTCAAACAAATACTTTTTTATGCTGGCAAAGAGAAACTACCAGCTGCAGTCAATCATGATCACTAACGAGAAGTAAATAGGCCTTGGCCTTGTCAAGTTTAAAGACATTCTAGAACCTTCAGCACCACTTATTAAAAGATTTAGGTGTATGTTGATTTAATGTATGTATATACTGGAGCCCGTATGTAAAATCTTGACCTTTTGTGGATTGGAAAATCCAAAATAAATTCAAACTTGCACACCCAATTCTTGTTTTTAAAAATCATTGAAGATGTATACTCTACAATCATTCTATGCTGGAAAAAGAATGGTTCAAATAAATCATTAAAAGGCCAAAATTAATATGACATTCATGCCCATGATTAGTGCATGTAAACTTCTGGCCACTGTATATGCTAGAGGCTGGTGGAACCAGTGATTACTGGTCCTTTTCATCAAGTCCCGACTGTCTTACAGATTTTGTCTTCCCTGCTATAATGCATTCATCCTAATGCTAATCGATCAGCTGGAACAGGGCTGCCCCAGGGCCCCGTGACAAGGCATAAAGTGCCAACTGCCATGTAGTGACACTCCCATCCTCAGAACTCATCTAAATGTACTCTATTTCAGCAGCTGGTCTTGTGCCAGATGTGTACCGTCAGTCTAGAACATCAGAGTCTGAAGAATGAAAGCCTGAAACAAAGAACTAACACTCGAGTAATTTCAGCCTCTAGGCAATTTTGTCAGTCAAAGGCAATTCATGCATGCTGTTTGCATTCATGGACTTTTGATTAGGTTACATATTGGCTTCTTCTAATACATTATTGTTTCTCTGGTAACAGTCACCTCACTAGGCATACGCCTAAACAGACACCTAAAAGACTTTAAAAATGTGTGTAATTATTGATAAGGTGAAATTTTCTGGAAGAAGGCATTCATTTAGCATTTTTGGAAAGTCTCTCCAGTCTCAGTGCTTTCTAACCTTCAGAGATTAAGGCGGGGGGTTTTTTCCCCCCGACATGGAAAAGTCTTCAGGAAAGAGGAGTTTGAGCTTTGCAGCCTCCCAGAAACATGACATATATAAAATATAAACTGATATTATTTTACATGTAAAAATTGAAAATGTAAAAGTTAAAAAAAAATTTGTTAACATATCTCATGCTGTATAAACCCTAAAATGGCAGGCCAACAAGGCAGCAGCCCCTCGCCAAGTGCAGGTTTTGAACAAAAAAACTGAATTATTAACATTATGATCCAAAACAAGTGCCAGTCCCACTAGCTGCTTATTGCTGGCCAAAAATCTACTTAATCAAATATTATGTCTTGCCTTAGAATCATCCTTAAATCATTTATCTTCACTACTTACCACTGACCAGCTTCCACATATCATCCTCATTTAACATGGACTTATCAGCCTTCAGGGACGCATTTCTGTCCTGCCTACTAAGCTTTTGCATTTGACCTGCTAAACTTTTGTATTTGGCACAGCAACTTCTCTATTTACAACTGTATTCAGTAGAAGCAATGCATATTGAGAAAAACAATCTGACAGTTTACAATCCCCATTTAATTCTAGAACATTACTACACTATTAGTGTCAGTTAATGTGAGGAGAGAGGCACAGATCGTCCAGGATGAGAGTTAGTGCTGCAGGTCCATGGCTTCAGAATTCAGCAGAATGATTTACTGGATAGGAAGAAAGAGCTCCAAGAACAAGGTTAGTGTTCAGCAAAATTCAGAAATCAGATTGCGAGAAACGATTTCAGAAAATAACAACCCCATAACTTCATTGTCGTTAAAACAAACTAGTGTGTTTTGCCAGAGGTGGCAACAGCACATTGGAAATTGCACAATGTCTCACCCTATAAAATGACATTGCTTTTTGTTTGCTGCCTTTGCCCTCCCCCCCCCCCCGCCACACACACAAGCCCCTGTTCTGATAATACACACTGTAATTGCAAGCAAGTAAGGAAGAATAACTGCCTATGGTTCTACCAAAAGCATCATTTGCTATTAAGGTAGTAGATACAAAGAATAATTCCCTATCAGAACTAGGAATAATACGGTTCATTTGAGCAATTCTGTGATTTCAGATACAATTTTATAATGACAAGGTCTCGAAGTGTAGTCCTTCAAAGGCTGCAATCTCAGTGTGTTACATGGCGAAAGGAACCATAGCTCCATTTTTACATAATCACATAAGTCCCAAACACATACAAAAAACATGTGATGTGTGTTTTTCCTTTAAGCGAACCTTGAAATAAATCATAAATCATGCTCTGTAGCAGCTCACCCTTGAACACCCATCTGATTGCACTTTATTTTATCAGCTTATCTTGGGCCAAATGTGTCCCGTCAATCTGGAACAGTCCGAGCCTGAAGACCGGCAGCGCTTGCCACTGAACTGAACTCTAGCAATTTCACCCTCTAGTCACTTGGACACAATTTTCTTTTCAAATTTATTCAGCAGAAGCGTTTTATTTATAGAGGCAAACAGAACTGAAGATTATAAATCACATTCATGTCTACTATTCTGTGTATTCTGCAGCATTATAAAATCTGTGAAAAAAAAATAAAAATAAACCACAATCCTCCTTCTTTAGTTTTGTAGTGAGGATACAACACTCACATTTCCTAACTAAGTGAGAAAACCTGCAGCTAATTGCTTAGCACTGATCAGTGTGGATGCACTTACACAAAATTACTTTCACTCATTCATTCAAACACTTCATCCTGGGCTGTGTCAAGGGTCAGATGCTGGATCCAGAGTCAAACCCCCAGAACACTGGACAGGAATACACCCTAAATGGGCGATGAACACGTCGTGCGGAGCACCATGCACACTCATTCACACATAGTGGCAATTCAGTCTAGCTAATCCATGCACCTGATTTGAGGTACATGTGAAGATATAATCATGTACTTAATTGCACACTGCTTAATTGGTAGCTTCAGAGGAGAAAACTACATTCTATTTTTGCCTTAACTTGAACACTGGTTATTTAACTCGCTACAATGCATTTTTCTGACCATAAAAAACGTACACAAAGCACAGAAGTGAAGAGTGAATAAAACAAAAAAATCTCCCCCAGGCCAACTCATTAACGCAGATGTTCACAAAGCCCCACCGTATTAGGAGCTGCTCTCACACCTTGCGAGTGAGTCACTCAGGGAGAGGATCCAAATACGATAAATCCGTGTTGGCCCATTGGAGTGTGACGAGCAAGCACATCTCCTCTCCCAGGAGGCATGGGCATGGATCCATATACTGTAATTACCCGCGTCAATAAATGGTGTATCCTATGCCAAGGCACAAATCCAATCCTGTGTAGGACAGCTTTGCACTAGGCAATAAAAAGCATGCATGGAAATCAGGGCTTCCCACACCCACTATCTTAATGTGGTTGGACTTTTTTTTTAAAAAAAAAAGAAAGAAAATACTCTCCTGGGTAGTCTCTCCTGGGAGGTTGGCATTTACATGCAGAAAGCATTGTGTTTTCAATCTATGAGAGCGTGTGTGCGATCTGCGCATTAGCTCTAATGATCGTCTTCCCATTGTGCTTCTGGTCTATTGTTAGTCAGAAATGGCCCAGGCGCAGGATTGAAATTTTCCGCATCTTTCTGAGCTGAAATGGTTTGTTAAAGCAGAGGAAATGACTCTCCAGCTAGCCTGAACATGAACAAAATTCATCAACACATTTGCTGGCCATGCCAACAACTCTGACTTGCAGGATCGCATGCATCTTACTTCCCCTATCTACTGTACAACAAATCACCTCGGAGTTCAGATAAAACAATTTGGCAAATGCGTTTGTCTTGTTATTTCAAAAGACCATCTGCCCCATTTCAGATTTTGGCCTGGCTTCTTATTGAGGAGAAATTAGCACAGCAGGCTGAATAACAACAAAGTGCACTGGTGTATTTTAAAGAGCTGCGGTAATCAAAAAGACACAACTAGGAGAAATTTTAATCAAGTCCTCCATGGCACAAATCCTACAACTTGCCATGTCTGCTACTTCAAAAGTCACGTATGTGTTGAACCATGGCAAAGAGTCAATCCTTCTCACATGGCCAACGTGCAGGCTCTCCAGAGAAGAGCTTGGTGAATGCTGATAAACACATACTTCAGCAGATGGCCTTTGTGCTCTGACAGAGAATAACAAGTCATTCACCGAGTCTTTCCCTTTTAGACATTTCTATTTCAAACTCAGCAAGGAGAATTGTGGAAATAACCCCCATGCATGCCAAGTACAAACAGGACAGAGATTGGACAGATGCACAGTGTTGCACATAAAAAATAATGTGAGTAGTCACAACACAAGAAGATACAGATGGCACCTGAATGTGGTTTTCCCCGTATAAAATATTAATGTATTGCACCAAACATGTGTGGTACTATAAACATCCAGCAAAGTTTGAATAAAGAATACAAAGGAGAGAAAACACAAGCTGAACTCGCTGAACAGACCAAGCCAAAAACTGCCCTGATGGGTGTGATCTAATCTAATAAATATGCATGATTGACAGCCAACTGTGCAAGACTCCCAGCCTGCTAGGCTGCTCAGGAGAGAAGCATAGGAAAGGAAAATCAGAAATGTTCAATACAATGTTTGAAGTTCCAAATTATAGTCATCTTGGTAATTGGAATAGGCAAGGAAATATTTGTTTGCCTGAAATACCTTTAAGATATCCACCTTGTTTGGATCAATTCCTAAATCTAATCCAATCATTTGCATCATTGCATTTGATACAATCATAATTCCATATAAATCCAACAAAAATTCAACCACTTGATCATACTTAAGATCTCCTGCTAATGACAATCTCAGATGGACACACAGACAACCTAAAAACATAGAGACTCTACCAGCTAGTGGCAGAAGCATGAAAAAGCCTCAAAGGTGAAAGAACCCTCAATGAAAAACAATTTATTTATTTTTCTTAATAATTAAAAGATGTCAGCTTCCTTAACCGGTTGTACCAGTGTTCTGATTGGCCGGAAGGTGTTGATTAATTTTCTAATACAGAAGCTTTGAAAGTATTTCCAGCTACAAGAGAAATCACAGGTTTAAATTACTAAGATGCTTGTATGTAGGATAAAAAAAATATCATTTGTTGGTTTAAGATACATAAAATACTTTAGAATTTGCTGTTATTGGAAAATAATAATCAACTTTGGTGTTTTAACAGTAGCTTTGCTCCATGCTGGGCATAATTTTTCAGTAACCGCATAATTATCAAGTTATTCTTTTACGCACAACTTCTTTGCTTTTCAAAAGACGAAGTTCTGGTTAAATATGCCTAGACCGTAAAAACAGTCAATAATCATGCAGACTGTGCCTACAAGACCAATATTGGCCAAAAAGCAATCAGGGATTTAGTATGCCAAGAGCTATAAGATTGGCATCAGCAGTGCAGTTATCTGTGCATCCCACTGACACTTGGTAGACCACATGAAATTTCAATTTCTAGATTTATCTCTGCTGTCTAAAGAAAGGCTGCTATGTACAGACAGAAAAAAAAGGTCCAATAAGGTGGCAAAAATTTTGGTCTTCATTAATTTTTATTAATTTTACAAAACCAAATCTAATCCCACAATGTAGGAATGCACGAGAGAAGAATAACTGTAGTCCATTACATGAGAAGTGTGATGTGAAGGAGCCAGTGGTCACAGTCACACGGTCCTGCACACGGTGGAAATGAACTAATTCTGGCCTCCCAGCAAATGCAGCACCAACTCTTCATCCTCTGCGAGCGTGAGACCAGTGTCCAGAGGCTCAGGTTCTGAGCTTTGCTGCTTGGCCTTTTTCCTCCCTGTCCCCCAGTGTCCGTTACCATCATCTTCCTCACTGCTGCTGTGGGTCCTCTTCCTCACCGCATGCTCAGGGCCATCACTGCTTTACGAGAGGCAAAATATAAAAGATTAACACAGTAACACAAATCCACACGTTTGCAAAAAGAAAAGTGGTTCTGTGTGTCTTAGAAGATCCCGTAAGGTTTGTATGTGCTGTGTGTGTTCTCTTATCGCATCAAATTAGGAACTCTCTGCAGACTTGCTCAGACCGTGTGAGCAACCTGAACTCTGCTCGTCTATCTGTAATTTCCTCCAACCTCCACCGTAAGCATTCTCTCCATACTCCTGATGATTTTAAAGAGCTTGCCGGCTCCTGTATGATGAGGGACGTGTATGCATGAGCACACCCGTGCATCAACCCACTAAATGAGCTCAACTAGGCCTGCTGCTGAATTATTTAAGCCTCTTATCTAAACGTCCCTCAATCACTGTTTCACCATTTTATAATGAAGCACCAGCATAAAGCGGTGGTAAATAATGGCTGTAGAAAAGTGAATGGTTCAAGGTTTTTTTTGGTCTTTAATTTACCTTTTTTGACTTTATTTATGGCTTTTGCCTGCCCCTAAATGTCCCCATGCAGTGAAAAAATATTAACCTTCTGAAATTGCAGGCCAAAACAAGACCCAAGTTATAATTTAATATTAATGGTTTCTCACTCGCAGCGCACATGAATAAACCAAAGAGGTTTTATCAAATGGTGAGGTTCAGTACATTTGACGAAGAATTTACATATTGTAAAGTGGTATACTGGTATATACAGTATGTGAAAATATATTAAACATATATTGTTTTGCTAAAAAAAAATAAATAAGCAAATAAATTCTTTTCACTCCCCCAACCTAAATTGACCTAAATGAACACAAAAAGACAAAAATCGAACTACCTAGGGTTAAACACAATAGGAATGGCTGCTTTCTGGAAACCAATAAAATCACGATGGATAAACCCACATATTAGGTCCAGTCAAATATTATTTCCCACCAGAACATCCTGTCTTATAAATGTTTCATGTGGTGAAAAAAAGTTTTATGATTTCCATTTCACATTGGCTTTAACAAATCCCAAATTACAGTATATAAAATCTCAGCAAAGCATACGCCAAATGAGGAACATTTATTAAATTCAAAGTGAGAAGGAACACTGGTGATTGACATCATTCTACTACATCATTATTCTTCTATCTAACCAATCATTGAACAAATTATCCTAGCTCATTGGAGTGGAAAGAAAGTGAATTCAATCTGACCTCAATCTGTTTAATCAGTAGTGATTTAGGAATGTATATAGGAACTTTTTAGAATATATTTTGATTAATCCAGCTGAAGACTGGATTATTAATGTATTATGCTGCATGTAAACATGGCTGCAGCTTCAGTATGTACAACTAAGTAAACTCTCTCATTTGCTCACATGTGCAATCTAACATTTCATATCCGCACAGTCACTGAGACTCGCATGAAAGGGCATTAAATGTCATTCAATCTGTTTAACAGTCAGCAAGCACACATCATTAGCCTTTTAAGGCATGTCGACTTCCACTCACTCCCATAAATCACTGGCCAGTTCCTAACAGCACCGAGACACACTGCTGAATATCAATTTGGAGAGGAAGCGCTGGCTCCGCTCCACTCCGAACAAGAGGGATCGACAGAGCCATCCGTAAAGAAAAAGCCGAAGCTCGGAACAATATATTTTAAGACGTGAGTAATGCAGGGAGACAGGGGATAAAGTAGCTCAGCTCCAGAGGTGGGAGGATGTGGAGTGGAACCAGGAGAAAGCAGTCAGTGACAGGTGGTGTGTGTGAGAGTAGCAGTGCGAGAAGGGAGGACAGGTAGCACACATAAATGAGCCAGGCCTGTAGTGCAGGACCTGGCGCTGGGCCCAGGCGTAACGCGACAGCGGCTGCTTCACATTAAGGCTGGCCCGTGGAGGGAGGCCGAGAGTGAGTTGCTCAGATTTACAGCGCCGAAAGCCTCTCCTGCATTCGGCAAGTGTAGCCATGCAGTAAACAGTCAGCCAAAGGGCATTAATCAGAGCCAGTGCTGCTGTCTGAGGTGCTGGGAGTGGCCAAGATCACCTGCCTCCATCTCTAATAAACACCAGTGCAGAGACTTGAAGGAAACTCAGAGGAGGAGTGAAAAGGAATCATTGAGTGATCCTGTGATAAGCTCTGGATCCAATGTGTCCCTGACCAGGATAAAAAGCTTACTGAGGATGAACGAACAAATGAATGAATGGATTTACTAAAGACAACAAAGAAACAGAAAAACATTGAAAAAGGCACCAGGAACAATAGAAAGTAGCAGAAACGGCAGAAATAGGAGGAAAGGAACATGAACAGGAGGGAGGAAGGAAGGAAAATAAGAAAGCAAGGAAGGAAAAGGAAAAAGAAAACAGGAAATGGAGGGAAGTAATAAAGGACGAAATGTGAAATAAGCCAGAAACAAATAAATAAAATGAATAAATATTGAAAAACAAAAAAGGAGAAAGAAAGTAATGAGAGACTTCATGAATACAGGACAGAAAGAAAAAAGTAGCAAGGGTTTCAACAGTTCTCAGGGCTCTGTGGTAACCTTTTGGCCTAATGAGCACCGATGCTCCTGACTGGAGAAAACAGGAGAAGACACAAAAGTTTATAAGCAAAATTTAATATTCATACGCATGAATTTGGGCATTACAGTAGTCCCTCACCACTTCGTGCTTCGACTTTCGCGGCTTCACTCTATCTCGGTTTTTTCAAATGCAGTATATTCATTAAAAAGTTGATCGAGACAGTGAAAATGATACAGCGCACGCTCGGTTGTCTGAGTCAATTATTCACCCCGGTATTAAAATGAAAATTACTGTACGTATGGACTGTAGGCCTATGTGTAAATGATGCGTGCATTGCGGTTCCGGAAGGCACTTGATGGAGCGATGGAACCCTACAAAAGCCTCCTAACGCATATGAAAAGACAACGGCAGCAACTGCCTATCACAATGTTCTTCATCCGCGCATCATCATCCAACAAGTTGCACTATTTTCATAGGTTAGTGGTCGTGTGTAAGAACTGTGTGTAATTAAATGTACAATAATCCTACTTTTTGCAGAAATTCACTTATCGTGGTAGACCCGCGATAAACGAGGGTCGACTGTAAACATTTTAATTACTGTCTAAAAATACTCTCAATCTTCTCTAATCCTAATCTTTTGAAAACAGAGAAAATGCAGTGTAGACTTTGTCAGAAGATGTTAAATTAAAACAGCATTAAAAAAAAAGCAGTCATGCCTTTCTGAGGCTAAATAAAGCCAGTGGCTGTTATTTTCCAGCTTCCTTATTACTTGACTAAATTGATTAATAGATGTTTGAGATTTTGTAATTGCCCTGTGATATTGCATTATTAGTGGTAATTAATAAATTCTTTCCATCTAGCAGCTTGGGAGTATATTTCAGCACCTGGTAGTCAGACTATGATTAATCTGACATTTAACATTACATCACAGTGCTGTTGAATTCTTGATTCTGACTGTCCAAATGTTGTGGCAGAAAAGTCTTTGGCTGGTGCCCAAGCCTGTTCACCTAATCATCCAGAACACGAGTGTTCAGCAGTCCAAGAGAGCAAAATCTCTCTCTCCCCCCCTCTCTCTCGTCGCAGCAACTAGCCAATCGTGGGCATCTCTGAACTCACGTATGTGCAAGAGTGCGGACAGCCCTGTGATGCAGCCCAAGCAGCAGTTCAAACGAAACACTTTAGCCCTTACCCTCCCTGGTTGGTTGCTGTAAATATTATAACAGAGAGTTGACTGGCAGGTGGGAACTGGCCAAGACAAAATTAGTGAGAAAATAGGGGGAAAAAAAAAAAGCCATTGGCTGATGTGCCCTATGTGATGTGCTCACCTGTCAAGGGATTTTAACACGGAACCAAAAAGTGCTAGACACCCATTCAAGAGTGGTTCAATGCATTGGCGGACACTAACAAGAAACAATTGTGAGGGTGCCAAGAGTTTTGGTTCAGGTGATACAGAAACAAAAACCAGTGTACAATGTGAGACGCAAGTGATTTTTCACCTGCTGTATGAAAAGCTGTGCTGAGACAGAAATTCTGACCTTTCATACATATGCTGATGACATGCCAAGCAGAGAGCCAACTGCCGTGCCAAAAGCTTTTTTTTTTTTTTTTTAAATCAATAGACATTTGTATATCTAGTAAATAATATTATGGAAGAGTGGTACATAGTACATGTCAAAATCTGCTCTCATACATGTGCTCCGAAATCTAAATTCAACTTCAAGGGAACAAATTCAGGAAAAACTCCCACACTACAGAGCCCTACTTATATACAGTAAATTTCAGACATATCGCCTCTTTCCGTGCGTCTCCTGCTTTAAATCTGAATGCAATTACACATTTTATAGACATTCTACTGCCAGCACAGGAATCAATGCATTATAACTCCTTCTAAGAAGCAATTATGCAGTACAGTCCAAAGCTGATACACACAGGAGTGGCTGTGCTGCAAACCTAATCAAAGTGTAGACCCAACAGACCCAGTGAGAGCCTTTGCAGTAATTAAGTACAGCAAGAATCAATTTCTCATTTTGAGATAATTAGAGGCTTATGATTCGATGTTCTGGTCCGCTTTAGTATAGAATGCTTCTGATTTACTGTATGTCTCAGCACATTACACAAGAGCAAGGCAGAAAATCAAGCACTTGATATATCCACATTACCTAGAAAAAAAATTCAACTGGACTTTCGAGCAGTGTTTTGTGTCAGAAGTAAGGCTGGCTTTTTACATTGGTTTTAATTTCCCATACTGTACGATTGTTTCACCACCACACTGTGGCAACAGCTGTAACACTTCTAGGCAGCAAATTATATAATATTTTTTGCCACTAGAAGTGCAGAACGTATTGAGAGGGGACTCCTACTGAGGGTATGCATGTGACATCATCATAGGTGGAAGTCACTGTGGTTACACCCACTGAGTGGCAGAGTTAGTGTTCAGCTCAAATGTCACAAAAACACACAAAAAAAAAACCCCACATTTAAATTAGGAAATGTGTAACTGCCTGTACAAACAGATTAAAAAAATAAATAAATCAGAGCTATTTATTTATCACAAATCACAGAATCACCTGAATACAGTCGCCGAAACATGGATTTGCAGTTTCTAGTTTAAGGCGGTACGTTCAATTTTTCAAGTTAAATACAAATAAAAGTGACATTCTGCAACACATTGTGCTGAAAGGTTTCTCCTACAACTTGACTATTTCTGTAGTTTTAATACAACAGTCAAGTCAGTCTACATGTGCACATGCCTCAATTTCCAATCTCAGAGGTCATTGTATTGATTCAACAAGGAAAGAACCCCTTTCCTCCAAAAGATATTCGGTCAGTTGGAGCTCATCATCATCAAGCAATTTAGTTATCTCTTGTGTTTTTGTGCTGTTAAATTATAAAATAAAGCTGCATGTCTTTTTCCACCTGTCCAAAAAACTATGGGGAATGTAACCTTTCACCAGTAGTGTACAATGTGAAAGAACAAAGTTATTATAGGTTCATCCAAGATTATAAAACATGCAGTTTAGAGATTCAGCGAAGCCATTTGGTTCCTAAATTTCCTGAATAACTTGACTGCAACAGACATATCACTTTGCACTTTATGTCTAAGACAAACCTTCCTGCCGCAGTGGATAATCTCACTCAGACACTTGAGACTTCCACTTCCTAAGAGACTGCCTTACGTGCAGCTCAGAACTTCTATTCTTAATGTTAATTAAAAAAGTTACACTAATCAGATTAAGTTGCAGTAATCAGATTTCCGTAAAGCTTCTTTGCGACAATGCTTGTTGTTCAATGTGCTAGACAAACAAAACTGAATTCAGTTAAATTGAATTTTAATCCTTATGAGGCTGCCGAATTCCATGTAGATTTCAGAAACAAAGAAAAGACAGGAAGAATAAAAAGAAGAAGAAAGAAGCAGCAGAAGAAACAGCAATACTGAAATCATGTGTTAGTTTTTTTTAAACTAGAGGAATATGGAAGATATATAGGCGATATGAAAAATCTTTCAGTTTAAGTCTTTTCATAAAAGCAGCCTTACCTTTCTTCATCATCATCCTCTGAATTGTTCACTTTGTCAGGGTCGGGTAGTGTGCTGGGGTCAAAATCTTCATCATCAGCACCTGACAGGTATGCCACCACCTCCTCATCCTCATCCTCATCATCATCTTCATCCCCTGCAGCAGCCGCCTTCTTTTTCTCCTTCTCCTGTTTGAAACCAAGGACCAAAATTACATATTTGTACCTGTAACTCATCAGTTATCTCATGAGACATTTTTTTTCTAGTCTTGTTCATATACCAAACTTGTAAAACACAGTAGGATAAAGCCACATGGTGTGGAAGAGAAAAAAAATTCAAATCTCCATTTATTCGTTTAAACTGGTCAAGAGAATGGCTAGAACAGCTTCCCTATGGCTGGTGAATTTGAGTGGTGAGAAAAGTCTCATTAAATTGTGTTACTCGTTTGATGTCTCTACACATTCTTTAACTGTGCAAATTCACTCGCAATTAAAATAAAGATTCATAGTAAGGAAATTTAAAATTATCCACGATACTGTTTGAATCCTTCTAAACTTACCTAGTTTTACATATGTAAGAAATAAAACATGACAGGGTGTGCTGTTATAGGAAACTAATCAATAGGATGGTGTGAGGTGGAGTCACTGTTAATAAATTTTTTTTTAATAACAGCGTTTTCCAAAGAGCTTCATTCTTCTTATATGGTATTTGCCAACAATTAATTGTTTGAAATTTATTAACGAATGATATTTCATACTTTTTATCCATTTATAGCTACATAAATTGTCAAATGTCACATCTAGAACATTGAGAACATAAATCAATCCATCACCACTTTCCTTTTCTCTCCTTAGAAGTAAAAAAAAAAAGATGAAAAATGACAAAAAATAAAGCTTGACATGTTACTGACAATCCACAAAGTGTACAGTTCTCTCTCCTGTAAGTTAGCACTTTACTTTTGACTGTTACAAAGAGCTGACACTATAGACGACTCTGTCTAAAAATATTAAATACACCTTATAGTTAAATACATTTCCCTTACAGAAAACGACTCATTAAAAAAGGACACCGTGCTCCTGTTCACTCCCACTCCAAAGCCAAAATACCGATGCCATGCTTTTTTCAAATTTGCAGCCAGAGTTTGTGCAGTAGGGATGTCCTCCTTCACGAGTTTTCTCAGTAGAGACAAGAGGCAAAGTCACTTCTTTGCTAGACCTGCCCCTTTCCCAGTAGAAATGATCAGACTAATACAGTCACTTTCTCAAATTCTTTTTATTTTAACTATCGTGAGACCTTAAATAGTTTCAGCTGGAGAAAAAACTCATTATTTGGGATACGCTGCTATTCCGAGCATGCTGTGAACTAACTAAGTACATAGAAAATACATACAAATGTTACTGGTAGTGTTTGTTTTCATTGACGAACAAGTGGGTTTTGCATAAATTTCGATTCAAGATATATCCCGTTGTGTGCGGGTGCCCATCTTACAAGACCACTGATTGTTTCGGGAGCAGAGTTTGGAAATTTCATATTTCAGACTTGACAAATTTCAGTTTGATTTGCTTCTGTACAAAACTGGACCAGACATTACGACATACAGCATCAGCCGTGAAACAAGCTCTCCTGCACAACGACTGTGCATTTGTCTGAGGAAAATATTAAACATTAATAAAACCAAGTCAATTATGAAATTAGAAAAGCTTGCCATGCTTGAAAGGAACTTAACATGTTCTCTTTGTAAACTCGGGGAGCTCCAGCAAATTTCATGAACCAGCCAACCAGCAGGGGCGCTAGACCTGTGGTGGCTTCACTTTTAAGAGACGATATGCTGTCCATTTTCTTAAACAGTCAATGGTTCGCACATAAAATAATAATAAAGATTTTTTTATTCCCAGTATAAAGAATTCCCAGTTTGAATAGTCCAGGATAGAGGTCTTAGTTCTTTCAGGTTTCTCTCTAATATGACAAACGATATATTTTTTGTGTTATTAGGCTGCTGAGGGAACAACTGTGATACCACAGGTAATGCATGACAACAGGAGCTTGTATTGTGGACATCTCTCAATATTAAATGCAGCTATAAGTTTAAAATATAATGTTTTTTTTTTTATTAAATAAACCATTTTAACTGTTGTAAAATTGCTGCATTTCACAAAATCTAAAAAACTTTGCACATAGTGTAATTGGAAAAATAAATCAACTTTTGGTGGTAACAGTAACTCTGCGTCATGTTTTATTACGTTGTAATAAAATGCACAATGTGAAAGAGAAGGCTGCATTCTGTTGTGTTTGACTATTCCAAAATTGCCTAAGCGATCATTTTAGACATTACTATTCAAGCCCACTAAGCTGAATCAGAGAATAAGTCAATACTCTGGATATAACCCTTCATGTTTGGGGATTTGATGCAAATTTTTGTGCATTAACGGATTGTGAGAGATAAAACAAGAGTTCCTGTGCTGTGTGTGTGTGTGTGTGTGTGTTTGTGAGAGAGTCATTAAAAATTCTGCTGACACATTTGTGGTTTTGAGACTCGCGTCCATATGTGCAAAGCAAAGCTTCGATGGTTTGCAATGACTGATGAGAGAGAAAGCAGGACTAGTGCGAGAGAGCTGCACACTTGCTGTTAGCAAGGTGTGATTAGAATGCATTAGGTTAGTATGCTGCGTCGTTTTTCCCTCTCTGCCATTGCTTGAACTCGGCCTAGGCGCCTGTCTCACCAGTCACAACACTGAGCACATTCTCATTTACACATTCATCACTTCGCTCCCTGCTTTAAATAACTCCTCGAAAATACGCACCCTTCCAAACCCACCCTACCAAAATACGCACCATCACTCCAGCCTGGGAAATCATTTCCTAAAATGGCTGCAGCTTGCAACTACTTGAAATTCATGTCATCTATCCCATAAACCACGTCTCATCAGTTCTTCTGTACATAAACGTCATGTATGCGAATACACAAGTCCAAAAGCAATTGCACCACACAGCCAGCGTCTGAGCATGAATAACTGAACAGAAGACATTACCATTTTATATTTTATAACCTCCTCAGAGCAGTGTCACTCCCTGAACATGGATCCCTGCCTGTCACTGTACTTCACATTCACTGTAACAAAGTCTATGGGGAGAAAAAAGGCTGGGAACAATAGAAATATTTCGCAACAAGACCCATTGCTATCCCATCGCTATCATCGAGGTTGGTTGCTGAGGATTTGCAGGCCAATCGCATTGCAGGGCCCTCATGCAGCTGGCACAAAGGGACTGATCACCCCTGGCTGGGTCGCCTGGGTGAGGGAGTAAAGACCCAAAACAAGCGATGACCCCAGGTTACATCACTGATCGAGAGTGCACTGTAAGGTGCATGTTAAAATCAATTGTAACATCAGTTTAGTCTGGTAGACAAGTGATCATTACACATTTCTGCAGGATGCCCTGACCGGGTAAAGGTCACACAATTACGGTACCGCAATTAAAAATTCTAATCACCATGCAACAGCACTGTTTCACTCCCACAGGTCAAAACAGGAAGCCAGGATTAGTGAGAGCATTCCAAACAAACAAAATTTATTCTGCACTTTTTCATAATTTCCCACAATGCCATTGCTGCAGATTCCGGTTAGTTCTTCATATCACATGGATAACCTTGAAATGACAGATCTCACTTCAAAAACCACCACTACTGGAAGAACCTTTTAGTATATTATGATAATAGTATTAGTTGTTCTCTTTTACTCTCTCTCTCTCTCTATCCCCACGTTTCTCTATCATCCGATCTCTCTTTCTCGCTCTGCGTCTCACCGTCTTTCCCTGGCTGTCTCTCTTCTCTGCCTGTCAGTTTCTCACTTTCTCTCTGCCTGCTTCTCACTTTCTCTCTCTCTCTCTCTCTCTCTCTCTCACTATCTTTCTCTCTTTTTCTCCTTCTCTGTCTTTCTTTCTGTCTCTTCATCTTGGTCTCTACTTCTCTCTCTCCTTCTCTCACTGTATTTTGCCTGTGTCTTTCTTTCAACCTATATCTCTGTCTCCAATTCTCTATTTTTGAACAGACTTAAATTCTGTAGTTATATTAGACTTTGGATATTATAGTCTTTTCCCTTTAATTTTATGTCAGTTTTACTGGCACTATGTCATTGTGGTTAATCGGTTGTGGCCCAAGCTGCTACCTGATTGGCTGGGAGACTTAAGACGAAAAATAAAAAAATAAACACTTCATGTCACTGGGTACCTCTCTGAAAATTTGACTTTTGTCAATTTTAGAAACTTCACCGTCTCTCTCTCTCTCTCTCTCACACACACACACACACACTCACACACACACACACACACACACACACACACACACACACACACACACACACAC
>JAOVYU010000026.1:13776314-13791750 GCA_025674565.1 Synodontis membranacea
TCTCTCTCTCTCTCACACACACACACACACACACACACACACACACACACACACACACACACACACACACACACAAAAATACACAGATGGCAGCGCTTTTAAAAACCAGCCACATTCCATGTGCCTGTGAAGACGCTTCCTGTAGGATTATTACACATAAAATGTGCTATAGGGTGTATAAAGGGGAAAAAAAAGTGTGAAAACAACTTTACTCTCTTTGGAAATGAAGTTTCACACTCTGTTGCGTTTCACTGCATCTTACCCACATCCCACCTTTAATGTCAGTATAATAGCAGTTGAGAATATGGCCAGCACTTTCAGTGTGAACTGTTTCTGTTATAAAGTTTATTTAAATGTGATTAAGTAACAGGGTTCTCTCACCGACTTGTAGACCATGGAAAATTCCTAAAATAAATTCTGGTGCAACACTGAAATTTTATATTCCTATATGATTAATAGCACAGGGACATAACCTTCTTATATTTGACCCTACAAGCATAAGCTTCTGGTTTAAGTCTGCGCATTTACAAAGAACAATAATTAATCAGCTGATCTAGCCCTGAAACAGCATTCATTATTCATAAGAGCGCTATATTACAAAGTCCCCGGGGCCATTGCACGCTCTCACTTCACAGACCACAATGGAAATTAGGTTGTTTTTCTGAAGTTGATTGCATGTTCCTGCTTCAGTTAAAGGTCTAGACAGCAACAATCATGTACAATGTATGTTCCGTAAACTGGAAACTGTTTCAGTTCATTTAAGTGTTCATGACCGTCATGACTTTAGTATATGGAGGAAAAATAAACCCAAAAACACCACAACCACTTAATTCAACGAGGATAATGCCTTGACTTTCATCAGAGTTTGCTCATGATGTGTAACAGTTACATTCACTTTTCCATTCAAAGTTTCTCATTCACATGGACTTGTAAATGCCTCAAATAATTTAAAGCATAACAAAGCAAATTGTAAAATGTCCGGTTATTTAACAAATAAAAGTGTTTTAAAGGTTTCACTATTTATATAATGAAGCTATCTGGAAGGATGAATTTGTTGAAGGAGTCTCCAGTGTCAGTGATTTCTAACAGTCAGAGGTAAAGCTGTTCCTCAAAGTAAAGTTTCAAAAGTGTCATAGGCAAATCTCCAGTAGAGAAGACACTGCTCTTAGCAATTTCTTGGTTGACAAGCTGTTTTCTGGGTCTTATTAAAAGAGCTGGACTCAATTACGTATAATTTGCATATTCCTTCATTAGGTAGGTATTTGGGTTTGGGTTTTGGGATTTAGATCTTCGGGTTTTTCCACGGCATGCATCGGTTCACTTTGGCCTTTAAGCGGAAGACAAAGTGCTGAAGCTGTGTGGAGGAAACTCTAAATTGAGCGAGTTGAACAACAAAAGAAGCACAGAATAACAAAAACCTTAAAAACGAATGGCTTTAATAAAACTCAAAGACTTGGATGCCATTGCACTGCAACACATCTCAGTTGAGAATGGAGAACTCTATGGCTGATCCTTCCCGAGTCACACTCACACACACACACACACACTCACACACACACACACACACACACACACACACACACACACACACACACACACACACACAAACAAGAGAACAACTAAACACTTGAGTATACCCCCTACTGAAGCTCCGGAGCCCAAAAAGAAAAGAAAAAAAATGGTGTGAGTGAATCGACTGTTATAACACAAGTGATAAAAAGGAAGTAACTTGTTTCACAGACATTCCACAACATTAATTAAAACCGTAAATGGACAGATATTAAGTGTTCTTTGAAAACTTAAAAAGTTCAGCCAGTACTCACAAGAATTAAACACCACCTTGTAAAAGTAGTATATAATGAACATTAAGCGCATTTTGTCAGACTGGTTTGTTGCTTAGCACCTCTTTATTGGTGACTATAAAGCTTTTCTGGACTTTTAGAAAGAAAGTGATTCATTGTCATTATTGACACACCGCAGCACACAGTGCACAACAACGAAATCAGTCCTCTGCATTTATCCCATATGTGAACAGTGACACATAGCAGAGGGCATCTATTTTCAGCGCCCGGGGAGCAGTGCTTGGGGGCAGCACCTTGCTCAGGGTACCTCAGTGGTACCCTACTGGCTGTGGGATTCGAACCTGCAATCTTTCAGTTACAGGGGCGCGTCCCTAACCATTAGGCCACCATCTGCCCCTTTTTGTTCTCATGCTTTTTTTTTTTCATTACAGTTAAATGCGTGGGCAAATAAAAAAGTAAACCACTTAAAGGACAAATTAAAGGAATTTTAATAGACTTGTAACCCGTGCTTTTAAGGGGTACTGCAGGCAATCTTAAAAAGTTCCAATAATTACAACTTCATCATCAGCTGTTTGCAGCCAGTGTGGTGGGGTTTTTTAATTATTATTGGATTTATTACTATGTACACTGAAGGATGCTGATGTTGTACTGATGCCATGATTACATTTAGAGATCTAGTTATTGTACTGAAACATGGTTTCTAAATCTATACAGTATGTAAGCCATAAGAGCCTTTTAGCCTTTATTTTTAATTTTCAATAATAATAATAGTACTGTGTGCACTGTGATGCATACACTACATAAAATTGCACTTGTATTACCCATTTCTAGCAGAGGTCTCCATTTAAATGAACCTCTCTCACTTGCTACACTTGTAGTGACTTCATTTACAGGTGTAAATGATCCCCCCTGGGCTCAGAAACAGGAAGATGGGACGGGCATATTTAATCCTGAAGCAGGGCAGGGATGTGACATTGTGCTGGGCTGGAACGAGTGCCAGGGGCCAGGGGAATTCTCTGTCGGTTGGAGGCGGGGGGGAGGATGAGAAGATTGGTATTGGGGGTGATGAATAATGAACCGTCCTTGGACAGGTCTCAGCATTGATCAGAAGACAATTGAATGAGCAGCTGCATTTCCATATGGATGTGGACCGAGCTATCCCCAAGTGGGGAGAGAGAGAGAGCAGACACGTGACAGCTGTCTATGCAAAGTATGGCCTGTCCGCTGACAGGCTGCATACTAACGGCACCCCTCTACTGGTGTGACGCAAACGCTGTCTCTCACGCAGGGAAAATTTTAGGGTTAAGGTCTGATAACCAGTTTTCCCAAGTCAGCATTTGACTGTGGCTTTTTGAAATCTCATTTCAGTCAATTCGCAGTGCGAACCCCATGACTAATCCATTTAAATCCCAAACTGCTGATTACTGAGTTATAACAGGGGGAACGTAATCAGTCTATATCATTGCTACAGCGCAATCCAATTTGCAGGCATGATGGTGTATTGCGAAAGTTCCAACTCACCTCTTTAGCCTGTTTGCTTGCTTCTCTTCGTGCCGCTTTTTCCTTCAGCCTCTTCTCCTGTTTGGAACACACACAACAGATTGATGAACTGCACCGAAGCCAGAGCCAACACAAACCCTGCACCCTGGTGCCCTTACGTAAGCAGAGCACGATACGAAAACACACATACCATCAGTCACACTAAAGAGCGAAGCGACATGCAGCTGTGCTGGATGAAGTGACAGGAAAGGACAAATAAAAAAAAAAGAAAGGTGGGGAGTGATAGAAAGCGTAGGAGACAGAAAAGATGGGGCATGGGCTGACTGATGGAAACTGGACATGTCCTTCAGAAAGGAAGGAACAAACAAAACTATATGTTCAAGTCAACTGTCTTCTAATTCCTTAAGCTGAAAGGCAAATGGACTATTAAAGTAGCAAACACGAAAACCACTGGAGTGCTGTGACTGAGACGGAATTCACAGCTGTATTTCACGTGCTTTTAATTTCTTTAAAAAAACAAACAAACAAACAAACAAAAAAAAAAAACATAAAGCACAGGCTCATAGAGAAATCGCCCTATCAGTCTTGATATACAGTACCTAATCTTCAGGGATGCGGATGATGGAAAAACTGGTACAACTCTGTAACGATATGCATGAATAAATCTTGCTTTTTGACCTGTGAATACTGATATATATACATACTTATGCATATCCAATACACGGAGTGATGAAAAAGCTTTTAGGCTGTACATGCCATCCATAAATATCTGATTTGCGATGCTCTTGGTATACTGTAGATTAAAAGATGCTGCTACAAAGCAACTGGGATCAGGGTTACGTAGGTGGCTTTGGATTAGCTCAAATTCATGAGGTGTTGCTTGGATCTGTGAGTGGGAAACGAAAAAAAAACTGTCTAGAAGTTTAATCAAGTCCTGCACTTCATCAAGAAGCTTGTTGGAGGAGCGGTGAAAAGAAATGCACTGCTAGATTCAAGTGGATCCGCTACCATTGTTTATGAACCGCTAGATAATGGATTGCTGCTTCACGTGGTCACTGACATGACGTAAATACAGATGAAATGATATTTAAACTGGCTTCATTTTCCACATAAGTTAAATACTCCTCTGACTTTGCATCTTCCAGGCAAGGCCATTGAGAAGTAAATGACACATAAAAGAAACATAGACCTAGCTAGGATTTTTATCTTAAATAAAGCTTCAACTACCTCGGCACATCAAACGACCCCTGTTGGTGTAGTCTAGTTTGTTTATGGAGCTGTTAGTTCTGCCACAGTTGAGCACAGTGTTGTATACAGATGTAAAGCCTTTATTATAATCATGTGTCCCTGTCCAAAGTTCTGGCCCATTCACAAACTAATGTATAGCGTTATAGTACAACTTGGCACCAAATTGTAGTGATGCTTGTTTATCTTTTTCATCCATGACGTACCCTACTGGCCACGGAATGCCCCTCTAAAAACCTGGCCAGGGGTCTACAACCGCTCTAATCAAATACTTCAAACACCCATAATGCACCGCTTGGTTGGATTTGCATACACCTTCACTAAGTAATACAGCAAACTACTACGCGAATGTCATTTCGGGTTTCTCATCAGGTTTCTTACAAACCCACGGAGGGTTCATTCTGTGAAGTCATTTTTTTTTATAGTCACGTGTTTCTAGTTGTCATGGTTACTTTATTTGCTCAGGTTGGATACAGGTTATATCATCACATATGCATAGCGAGTTAGCTAATGTCATGTTCATGTGACCGAATATGAATCACCTTGTTTTAGAGTGATTTGCAAACCCCAGTCACACAGCACACAAAAACAGAGAAACATTCTGTTCTCCGTAAAAGTGTTCTGTGTAGTACTCTTTATTTTCCTGTATGGGGGACTAACGAATAATGGGGCCATTTTAAGCAGAGCCATGATCTTACGGCATGCCCAACTGGCCTGAAATGGAAGTCACGCTTTCAACATGGGAAAGCAAACAACCAATATTCCCAATGTTCAAGTGGTTGAAGCCATGAGAACACTGTTGCTAGGCAACTAGGAAATAGGGATGCTGAGCATATGCTAGCTAATGATGGATGATGGTTAAAAAGTCTTCAATCAGGATAATGTAAAGACCGACTTATGGTGGAAACAAAAATAGTGAGAATATAAACATTTTCCCAGGACGTGTTGTAAATTAGTGACAGGCTAATTTTCGGTGCATTAATGGTGCAACTGTAATTACGTTTAAAGTGGATTAGAATAGAATAGAATATCTGTCATTGCAATACCCACAATTGTACAGTGACGTTAGCAGCTTTATAGATGCACTTACTGGACAAAGCGGGCAAGAATACAAGAATGTTAGAATAAATACTGTAATGACTGTGGAAAAAAGCAAGGCGACAAATTTAAATAACTATACACATAGCAGCAATATGGAAGTATGAGCCAGTGAACTATGCTGCAGTGTATGATATGACCTGCACTGTGGATATTACAGTCAAGAGATCCACGGAGCATTGCCTGCTAAATGATCTTCTGTAGGTTTAACTATATTGATACATTAATACACATTCTCTTATGTAATAACATACATGAGATTTTGATTTCCAAGGTTGACTGAATAATATAAGGCTGCCATTTATGTGAAGTACTTGCAAACACCGTAAGCACATAATCAGAATTTATTTTAGCGTAAATCCCTTATCCTCATTTAATCATCCTTACAAACGGTAATTATACATAAATTATTAATGCTGAACCTTGAAAATTACATTACATACATCTTGTTTTTGTCCGATGAAGCCAAGTTCCGCAACTTTGCCCATAGAATTTAATGATAATGCCAGTACAGTTCCAGTAATTGGTCAATATGAATAAAATGAGACTAATAAGAAAAGGGCAACACGTACAGAACGTCAAAAGTCAAGCAAAGTTCACAGTCAAGACAATATGCATACAGTCAAAAGTTTGGACAAACTTTCTAATCCATTGTTTCTTTGCTTTTATTAATTAAAAGACACTTCATGTTTTAAAGTAATGACGAACTGCCATTTCTCTTTACTTAGTTGAGCGGTTCTTGACATAATATGAATTCTTACAATTGCTGAAATGAAACATTTTGGTTTTTTTACGACATAGTTCCATATGTTACAATCTACAATGCAGAAAATAAAGAAAAATGCATGAATGAGAAGGTGTGTCCAAACGTTTGACTGGAACCGTACGCTGCTTCGGTCGTTTCACAACATCGGCTGGAGGGTGAAAAAAATACGCTTGCTGTAAAGAATTGAGTGACTTTTTTTTTTTCAGGCGGAGAAAGCAAGCCCCATGTCAACCAAAGTGTTTAGGCAAGACTGATATCATTTTAATTGCCATGCAGGAGATGCACCTGTGACTCCATTCACAGAGCCTACTCTCGGATCCATTCTTCATGTCTGCCGGGGTCGGAAATGATGTAAGCAGAATGAATGGGAACTCTATATGTTCACAGCAGTTGCCTTATCTCGGAGATAGACCAACCAAGAAGCTTTGTTTTTCAAGAAAATGGAAGAAGGCTGTGACAAATTGGACAGATGAATTCAAAGCTCATGTGCTCTTTATTACATAATTTCAGAAGGCACTGTTTCAGGCCTCTTTACTGCAGAGCTTCTTTAGAGATCAATAACAAAATGCGAATTCCGCTGGTCGACATAAATTGGGAGCCCTTCTCAATACTTGAACAGAATTGCTGATCCTGAAGGGAAAAAAAAAAATGGTTCCCTCTGAACGGTACGAACTGTACGAACTTGCTGGAAAGAAATCATTTAGAAACTCATCATAAAGCTGCATCTGCAGTAATAACTCAAGAGCCTGCTTCCATTACAGTGCCTGAAGCTCAACGCTGTGCACCCTACACAGGCATCTCAGCTATTTCTATCTGCCTCAACATGCGAGCTCCTCACACAGAAGGGCTCCGTTTAGCTTACCCAGTGCCTAAATCAAACTGGCTCTGTTTCAAGAAATAAGGCCGCACTTAATGAGTGTAAGAAAAGCGCTGGGTAGCTCGTTTCCAAAGGAGAGGCAATTGTGCCAATGGCGAGAGGTTGGGAAGTTATAAATTTCTATATTATCAAAGTAATGATTATATTGCAATTCCGTGCCCAGCATTTTCAAGTATTATCTGGCAACTAATTCCTGTTATAGTTCAACAAAGGACAATATTTTTCATTTTTCAGGGCAAGATGATGTATTGTTTAGAGCAGCGGTCCCCAACCTTTCTTGGACCACGGGCCGGTTTCGTGCATGAAAATTTTTCCGCGGACCGGGTAGAGGCGCGTGGGTTCGCGTAGCGGGTGTGGAGCTTGTGTATCACCTGTTGCGATGAACCCGTAACTTGGGTAGGAATCTTGGTATTTTCATTTAAATGCAGCTTTCTTTTTGCTGGCAGTCCAGTTCTGGCCCTTCTGCCGTCCCATCGTTTGCTCGTTCCTTCCCAAAAAAAGCTCTCCAGGGAATTTTGGTTTTGGCTCATTTTTTTTTTTTTCAAGGGTTAGTTTGTGTCGCTGATGCGTGAAACGGCATGCCAGAGTCAAGTGCGGTAGTGAGGCGAAGGCAGAAACAGTCGCTTTTCAAAATAAGATCTGGAAGACTAATGAAAAAAAAATAACCATAATTTTACCCACTGAATTTTTTCTTTGCGGCCCGGTACCAAATGATCCATGGACCGGTACCGGGGGTTGAGGACCTTTTGTAGATTTATCAGTATTGGTAGTAACAAAGGAAAAACAGATGAAATGTGACACTGTTTTAAAACTACCTTTGTTAGATGGCTATGGCAGCATCAGTGTTCAAACCTATGACCTCCTGATGACAGAAAGAAGGCAAAGGAGGCTGCATTACTCTTTCACAAGTGTACATAGCTTGGTTTTACATGCATATTACATTTTCTGTTTTTATGTGCAACTTAATTTTAGTCCTGTTTTATCCCGTTTCCATCATCACTTTAAACTATAGCCTCAGATGCAGCCGGGACAAGTCTGTCTTCTGCACGAGTCTGTGGAAGTCCCTGAGTAGCCCCTCTCTGGAGAGACCTGAAAATAGCTATACAACAATGCTCCTCTTCCAACCAGACTGAGCGTGAGAGGTTCTGCTCAGAGGAATTGGGGGGGATCTCTAAATCCAGTAGCGGTGTGTTTATCATGTCTAACCAAAGAAGATTTAAGGCTGTGTTTAATCACTGCCAAGGTCCTTCAACGAAATCTGAATAAGTGGTCAGAATACTTGTGAAAGCCTGTTCGTGCTTCGCTTTTTAATGATAGTTTCTTCCGCAGATCGATGAGGAAAAAGTAGTTGAGTCAATTTTAAAGTAAGGATGAGATGCGAAGGAGCTGGTATAGTTTCAGAACACACTGTAAATCAGAACCTAGGCTTAAGCGTATGCAAATATGATAAACGAGCCTATCGATTAAATTGCTTAGAACAAGCCATGCAGTCAGACTGGAGATCGTAATTGCATAGGTAATAAAAAGGAAAGTGTTGGGGCTTACCCGATGTTTCTCTTTAATCTTCCTGCTGTACTCCTTCTTGTCAAACTCTTGGTCCTCCCTGCGCAGTCGCGCTTTTGCTGCTTCCACGTTAATGCCTGTCGCGCCGTCTTCCTCCTCATCAGGCACTACGGTCCTCTGTAGCGGGGGCCACTGCTGCACCACCTGCAGCCGACATTACCACAATTAAAGATGGAACAATACTAATACTAAATCCTTACACTATGTTACATGCAAGATGTCAAAAGTTTTCAGTCTTGAGTCTTGTATTAAGTGATAGAAATTTCACCTTTCTAGGTTTAGATGATATAAACGCATGCATGAGTCTGATCATTTATTTATTTATTCAATCAGGTTCTTAGCTTTTGCTACTTGACCTAATAAGAAAAAAAAAATTTCAATATCAAGCTGGTGATGGCAAGCAAAGCAAAACTGCATGTGACCTAATATTTTTATTCGGTTTCCTGAGTAGTGACTTACAAAATGACTTGACATGCTCCTTCACTAGTATGACGATAGAGATGATCACACAAACCTCTCCATCCTCGGTGAAGACCTTCTTGGTGTTCACCTTGAAGTTTCTCTTCTGAACTTTATTTGCTTCTTTAAACTTGGATACTTTCTTGTGCTTGGCATCGGGACACTACAGGAAAGGAACAAGATGCATAAGACAAAACAGTAGTTCTTAAAGTGGTGTTTGGGGCATAGCCAGGATTTTTTTTTTTCCCCCCAGTGGTGGAAAGCACAACCAGCCACTATAGAAGATACTATGGTATCTAACTGGTATGAGCTAGACACTTGAATTTAATTAGAGGTGTCAATCTTTCTGCTTCCAAACCTTTGACTTGGGGGTGTGTACTTGTAGGAACTTGTAAGTGTAGTGTGCATCAATTTTCTATGTCAACAATCTTTTAACCATTCCCGTTTCTGATTCAAACCGGATTTATTCTTGTAAACCGTTGCAGCAGTAATGTAATGTAGTCAGTCCGAGCGATTTTCCCATTCATTATGCCCCTAGATTTTAATCCAAACCTCAATAAATGAAAAACAATTAGACTTATAAATAATGTCAACTAATCAAACACATTCCATCAGTGGAATGTGTAGGAATAAAAAAATCTATTGCTCCAATAAATAGCCAGAACATTACTGTACGCATTAAATAATGTGCCTAATATTCCAACAGGATGAATAAGTTCATAAAAGAATTCTGTGCTGATGAGGTGCATGGAATTTATTTCACAGTTAGAAGTCCCTGTCTGCAAAAAGTTTAAGAAGCCTTGAGATAAAAGGCACAATAGATGATAATGCAGGCTGAGATGGTCTAAATGAATAGAAATGAATAAAATTATGCACAGTAAGCATAATCACATCACATAATTTAGATTCATCCCAACTCACTTGCATAATGCGTTTAAGAAGACCGGTTTTTTAATTTGACAGCGTGAAAAGCTAAAGACGGAGGGTGGAAATAGTGCAATGTGATAACGCCTTTCTTACAGTGTACCGTACATCCTGATCTTACATGGAGCAAGACTCAAAGACAAATTGCATTTTTTTTTTTTTTTTTTGGTCAATAATTCTGCTGCAGTTCCTCGGCCCATGCGCAAAAATAACACTATTACCTGCAGGGAACATTCAGCACTCTTCAATCACTGAATAGACTACATATACACACTCATACCTCAAACCCTGTTTATACCTTACAGTGTATGCTGAAGACACACACAAAGCAAAAGGATCCATAATGACTGCAACAACAAAGAGCTGTGTTTTGTGTTTGCACGGTGGTCCGGCATATCTCAGACGCTTATGACTCATAGTTTTGACTCTGTTCCAAACTTGAAAGACTTGCAGAGGAGAAGTTGCGTACTTTGTGCTGTGCTGAAGGTAAACGGAGACCTTTTTTTTTTTACATAATTTGTCATGTCTAGAGGGTCTACTGAAAATAACACGCAGGTCAACATAAAGAACAAAGGCTGGAAAAAGCTACATTTATGACGTGCATAAATGTTTAAAAAAAAAAAAAAAATGATGTGAATGCTCAAAAGATGCGAGTGCTGGGCAATATACTGTAACATCCACGTCGCCGTAAATTACAGCGCAATACACGTTTCACTGTTAACATTTATACATGGTTGTCTGAACATTTGGATTTTTTTTAATATAATGAATATAAAAATACAGTTTGTTCATATATATTTAATAATTGATACTAGCCTATCTCTATTTTTAATAACAGGTTAGAAGCAGATGGTTTGGTGTAAGTTTTGTAAAGAATGAAATAAATTTAATGTCCTTTTCAGTGTTAAGACATTTTTGTAGACATTAAAGGAAAGTATTCCGTTTCTCATTCTTTTATATGCAACTCATGCACTGGGGACAATCACATCCAGCAAGAATTGTAGAAATGTCTTCAAGTATTGTGATTTTTTTTTTGGTGATATTGCCCACCTCTAATTTACAGAAAATATATATGAGAATGAGGTCAACTTATTTTAGGATGTTTAAGGAAGATCATTTAAATCACACAGACCTTCATGGCCGTTGAAACACCTCTGACAAAGCCAATTTATTTTCTAATAATATACTATACTCATATATAAAACATCTAAATAAATTAATACACTTACCAAAAATGAAGTTGAAATGAAATACGCAACATCCTAACTTATAGTAATTTTTTTTGTGTGTATAATAGCTCAAAATTGGTCAATGATGCCAACCAACGTGATTTCTGAAAACTTGACGCTGCCGATAGTATCAGTGGGCTACGCTTAGGGTTGCCAACCATTCTGCAAAATATGGAATCATCCCATAATTGGAAACTAAAAGACTTGTTCCATATTGAAGTGATATGGGACGCGCTGTGCTCTGTAATTTAAAAGATCAATTCAGAGCAAATCTATACAGATATAGAGAAATATTACAGATTGGACTATTAACAGAGGGCTATTTGTACGAGACAGAAGGAAACCATGGTGCACTCCTTCAGCTTCTGTCATGTTATGTCCCACAACCAAGCTGAGAATCCGCTTCTCATTGGTCATGAGTCACGAGCGGCGAGAAGCTGTGTCAGTGTTCCTACGACATGCCTAACGTTGGTGAGAAATTTACAAAAAGGCAACCACCGGAGATATGTATGGACTTCTTACAACCAAGTTTGTGGGAATTTTATATTATATTTTAAGTCTACTGCTGATGTGTAATTACCCATTTAAGGGAAATTGGCAACCTTAGCTGCATTCCTATCGTTAAAAAAACTTTTATACAAAGTTATAATTTCATATTGATATAACAAAAATGAATTGTCCTATAGGAGAATTGTTTAGCATGGCAAACAATAAAAAGAGAGAGGAAGCAGGGCTTATCACAGTTTGTGGTCTTACAGTAATTAGAATCGAAGTAATAGAAATCGTCATAATCTGCGGAGAAATATATTTAGCCCGTATTTATCTGAAATGATTTCGAACTAAAGGGTGTCTGAGAAGTCAGGAACCGATGAGATTTGTTCATCCTTACGCTGTACGCATTTTCCCGCCCACTGTATCATGGTTTCGCTAATTTTGCTGAACATATTGCAACTTTTTCCTGACTTTTCTTGTACAATAAAAAAAACAGAGTAGATGTGAGTGCAGGTATTTTTTTTTTTTTTTAGGTCATTCACCTCTTCCTCCTCGTCTTCACTGACATTAAACACGTCTTTCCGTTTAACGGTTAGCAGGTCCAGATCCTTCAGATCTTCATCATCATCATCGCTGCAGAACCGGCCTCCGGACTTCACCTGCTCTTCCTCCTCGTCGCTCTCCTCCTCTTCATCCTCAGACTGAGAGTCAGTGTTGCTGCTTTGGTCTCTCCTGAACTGGGTCTTAAAGCTCTTGATCTCCTCATCAGAGTCGGCGTCATCTGCAGTGCCGATCTCCTGCGTCACCTCGTCCTTTTGTTTCTGAGCTTTACTCAGGAAACGCACACGTGGGGGAACAGCCAGACCCAAAGACCTATGAAAAAAACGGCAGTTCATTTTACAATAACAAAGTACAACGGAGGCACAATTAACAAACCGTATTCCTCATTATAGCACAGCACTTTTGAGTTCTCAATCCTGATAAAAAGGTGCCGAGTAATTTTCTAGAAAAGCAGCTCTGATTAATTCTGGCTTCAAGGCTAAAGTGCTCATTCTAATACGTTTCTGTTTCTAAAGTAGCATCCAATTCACAGGGAATTATGTGGCATAAACAAACATCACCGAGGCTCATAATTGCAACGGTTTAAATGAACAGGAAAGGAAAAAGCCACAGTTACGACTTGTGCGTTTCAGAAATATTAGGGTGAAATAGAGGCTGTACTGCATTCAGGCACAATGATATAAGGACATACCTGACTGTATGTGTGTTCACTTGTGACCCAGTTATTTATACAGGATTGCTATGGCTACTTACAGCAGCTCAGGAACATCATGTTTACAGCAGTACGTTAATGGTTTTATTTCAAGGGCACTGGTAGCTGATCAGAAGGTCATCAGGTCAAATCTCAGCTGTGCCAAGCTGACACAGTTGGGTGCTTGAGCAAAGTCCTCAAGAACCTAACAGTTTTTGTTTTTTTTAATTTTCAGCAAATTTGAATGTCTTGTTGGTGGTTTGTTAGCAAAATCTTACCTAAACCTTGCTAATATTAGTAACGTCACATGTAAATCCTGAAGAAGGAATGTCACCTCATCATCCTGTATACATTCATTGTCCCCCACGTCGTGTAGAGCGTAACAGAAATTGTCACGACTGTTTTCACTGTATTTAATGCGATTGTGTCGTTGCCTGGGACCAGAATCTGCGTCATGTCAGTGGAAAAGGGGACTTTATTTACTTTCGATTCTGAATTTATCTCAACACTCTACTCACGTGGCGTATTCTGGGAGCTTCAGCTGAAACACATCAAAGACGTCCTTGTTTTTCATCAGGAAGACGGAGCGAAGGTAAGACACAAAGCACTGCAGGGGAAAAAAAAAAAAAAAAAACGTAGTCAGATATATAAGCAGAGAAAGCAGGGAACATAACCAGGCACGATCAGCAACCCACAACAACTGAAGACAAACACGGCTGTGCTTTCGTTTCATAACAATTTATACAGCATACTCTCTTAAATCAAGATTAGAAAGACATCCCTCAATGTGACAGTCACAATGCGCAGCAGATTTGGCTCAAGTCTCTACCAGCCGTGCCATAACTGTAGCGTAATGAAGCAGATTAAAGACAGATAGATCAAAGGCAGTGTGGGACCGGCACTCACCCTCTGAGCTCTCTCCTTCTGCTCCTTCTCCTGGGCCAGGAAGGCCTCCAGCTTCTGCCGCACGCACGTCAGCTTCTCTGGGTTCACCCTGCACGGCACAGCAACACGCCGGATCACATTCGCTGCTAAAAGCTCATAAATCACTTTTCTCTCACGACTCATTAATATGCATTAAACTGACGGTGCAGAGAGCATCGCTGCTATAAGCTCCATTCCAGATTTTGCCATCAGTGATTATGCAAATATGCTACATATGACGACAAAGGCATTTTTCTCCTTTTTAGGGTTTGCCTGCTCTAACTTATTATCACGCTGCATATCCGTATGAAGCACTACTGATCCACTATCGATACGCATGCCGCCGAGAGTCAAACGCGCACTGGCCTGAAACTAAAGCCCCCGGTGTTTATTCTCAGGCCAGGTGGCTGTGCGTGGCCATCTTCTGTCCTCACACACCAGCACAGAGCACTGCTGCCTGCTGATAAACCACAGCACTCACACACAAGGCAGCCAGCTGGACCACAGGCCGGTAACACACACCCAGGCACTCGCAACATTTCTGCTTCCTGTTTGAAACAAGGGTGGCTGCTGCACACTTCTAGCACAGAGTACGAGTTGCATCATGATGACGGAGGCACAAAAACTTTTGCAAGCAGTTGCACCAATTTTCGTGCACAAACAGTGATGTCAACAGCTGAAAAGATTCTGAAAGTAGAATACGAACAGCAAGAGCTATTCTGTCATCGGCAGCATACTGGTTTATGGCACAGCACCTCTTGCTTCTTCAACTGCAGGTTCATCACTGTTCAAAATTATTATTATTTTTTTTAATCCTAAGCATGCAAAATCTGCTTATTAAAATGACTAAAGTATCATTGCCTTCAGTGATGTAAAGAAGAAGTAGATTTTTAAAAACTGCTGTTATTTAACAAGACATACAGTACAGGATTTCCCCAAAAGTCTGGATTCATCTGCATTTTCCTCAAATAAAATGTAACATTTTTCTTTTTCTTTCAGATCTCAGATGACTACCAAAATGAAAAACAGAAGATCGGAGAGCATACACAAGTGCCCCAAAGTCCAAGGCCATCAATTTGAGCCTTTGTTGTAATATCTGTATTTAAATAATTAATTGCCTATAGAGACACTTTTTTTTTTTTTTTGGGAAATAATGTAAAATTAATGATCTGGTAAAGTCTCCAGTGTCCACACTTTGTAAAGGGTAACACTGCACCTTTTCAAACAGAGTAACTCATGCTTTGTGGTTTCTCTGTCACGACTTTTACTGTCTTATTAACCTAACTTTCAAAAAAAAAAAAAAAT
>JAOVYU010000026.1:13852425-13862691 GCA_025674565.1 Synodontis membranacea
ATTATTGCTATTATTACTTTTATTATTATTATTGCTATTATTACTTTTATTATTATTATTGCTATTATTACTTTTATAACTTTTATTATTACTTTTATTTCTATTATTATTATTGCTATTATTACTTTTATTATTATTATTATAATTATTATTATTATTATTATTATGAATGGCATTAAGCATCATGACAGTCAGCAGACTTACAGATCCTTCCACAGCTGAAGATCGAGGCATCTTTCTGACCTGAAAAATAAACCAAAGTTAAAATAATAAACATTTCAGATCTGTTTCCCAGTTAGTAGTTTGAGTTAACCAGTGCTGAGTATATTAGCAATCTAACCAATAAAGGTTCAGTATAAGGAAAGATGCAACAGATGTTTTTTTTCCTCTCTCTCTCTCTCTCTTTAAGCTCTTTACTCCTGTAAGCGTCACTGTAAAGTCAGCTGTATCAAACTAAATCCATCAGTAATAACTAAATCCTCAGCTAACAGCGCTGGCTAGCACCACTAGCTAGTTAGCTCGTGGAAAGATCTGAACAAATCTGGTTATCTTACCGAGTTAGCAAGAATTTCCTCCCAAATCACTTTAGACTCATTTAATCTACAATTACATTCTCTCTCCAGGTTTATATGACTTTTTCGTGGCTACAGAAATATAAAACAGTATTACTGAAAGACATTATCATTCATTTATTTAGCCTGTATCCCCCCCCCCAGACAAAAATCTCAGTGCCATGCTCCCACTGGTTTCCATGGTTACCAGAAACAATACCACGTGGGTTTTGCTGTTAGTGATTAAAATACCATTATCATTTCGTAAATGGATTTTTAAAAAAAACTATTTAAATTAAATACAGTCGAACACGTCAAAAAAAAAAATTAAATGATATTTTGAAGACACGTACAGTAAATATCATTCATTCTAAACAGGTGCGCTTGGATAATGGCTACATCCCCAGACGCATACTACAGCACTAAATAGTGCGTCAACTACTTTGCCGTTAGTTACAATAATACTATTTTGGCGTACTATTGAGTACGTTAGTATGAATGTTTTTATATTAACTCCTTGTCTCCCCCTGGTGGTGAAGTGTAGATTTTCCCTTTACATATTAACTCTGTGTCTCCCCCTGGTGGTAAAGTGTAGATTCCCCCCCCAGACTTTTAGCAAACTAATGAATCTTACTGAATGAATTTTAGCCCAATGACACAAACTGTATTCCCCCCCCCCCCCTTTTTTTTTAGAATTCTTTTAAGAAATATCTTTTATTTTTAATACAGGAGACAAACATGGTGGAATAACATATGGCTCATTGTCAATGCATAATTGCCTGTTGGTAATCCTAACTACAGGAGCAGACACAGGCTGTCTGAGGGGCAGGGGTGAAAAAAAAAAACAAGGGCACCTTCTACTAGAGCATATTTTCTCACACAGGAGCAACTAGAGGGCACTTTTAATCTCATGTTCTCACGTGTAGGGAAGCCTATAGGGCACTGCATCTCATGTTCTCCTCTGGAAGGGCACCCTAAAGAGCACTTCATGTGATTTTATTGCTCATTGTGGCAGCCTAGAGGGTTTGTTATGTTTTCTCGTGTGCAGCATGAGTTTTTCCCCCATTCAAAGGGCAGTCATTAGGACAGTTCATCGTATTTTCTCCAATGTAAGGACAACCTGAAGGGCACCTTAACACATTATATCTACCATAGGAGCACCCTAAAGGGCACTTTTATTATGTTCTTATGACCAAGCATGTTTATTATATAAAAATTTAGTTACTATTTGCTGGCACTATGTCAAAATAGTACACAAACAGGCATACAGGTTTATATTTAGTACAACAGTATGTAGAAATTTGGAGAAAAATAAAAGCTCTACATCTGTGATAAGGTGTGAAAACATTGTTGTGCATATTTAAATAATAAGCCTAATATTTGAATAGCTAGGATTAAAGGAGTCTCTATGGAATTCTTGATCTATAGATTTATAAATAAACCACACATGTATTTCAAATGGATTTATAATATCATATAATATAGCTGCATTTGAGTTTGTGTGAAAAAACAAACAAACAGTACAATTAGAGAAAGCTTAGATGATCAATGAGTCCAATAAGTCATTTGACCACCTACATACAAATATTCATATGACATCATGACAATGTGTAATGTCATTTATAGCTAATCTTTCAGTAAACGCAAAACGCATTAAAATCTTCTAGTGCAAAAAAAACAGAAAGAAAAGAAATCAGACTGATGAGGATAAACATGACAAATGCTCAAGAAGACGGGTTTTTTTTTTAAAACTCAGAACAGATTAAGTTTGTTTATTGATACAAAACTGTCAAACTGAATATCTGCACAAGAACAAGTGTATAGTAACAAAATTCTAAAAATAGATCATTTTACTTAATTATAAACCCCAGGAGCTTTGTAGTGTGTAGAATAAATTCAGCATTCAGCACATTCGCCTCAATGCTAAGTCAGTTCAAGACAACACTGTTGAATTCACATGCATGTTATATGATAAACGGAAAGCCAAACATCCAAGACAGTTGAATTTGTCTCGGCTAAAATCATTTCACAGTATTTTTTTTTGTTTGTTTTTTAACAAGAACAAAGAACTCACACAAAAAAATAAATGTATAATCAAAAGTCAACATATTCAAGCATATTCAGTAGACCAATTCTAGGTACTGTTCAAAATACCACATATAATTTTTCAGCAAAAGGATAGCTCTTAATTTTTTAACGCTCATGATCGTTCGATTTGTCAGGATACACCATCCAATAAGATATTTAAACACCTTTTTTTTCTCTTCTTCTGAGTATTTGAAATCATTATTTTCCACATAGATACAGCATCATATTCTTTTTTTTGGAAACTTTGAAAACAAATCTTTCCAAATACTGCGCCACAGGTTTGTCATTTCTGATATACTAAAACATTTTACTTTTGTGTCACTTGATTTTGATTTGCTTCACATTCAGATTCACAATACTGACGTTTAGGTTTCTAGAAAGAACAACTCGGCACATAGACACTTTTTGGGCACCTAATTCACTTAGTCAAAATAACATCAACATAAGTGCCTTATACATTGCACACTTTTTTTTTTATAATTTAATCAGTAGTTGATTTCACTATTACTGGTTACACACAGAAGCTGACCACCCAGTAGAAGATTATGCAGTGGTCACTAGTGATGTTAATAAACACTGCCACTTACTCTCACGTTTACTCACTGATCGCTAATGGATGAGCCGTCGAAAGCTCGAGTTTCAGGTGATTATACTCATAAATGCAAAATTGATCAATTTAACAGTAAGACCCGAGGCCCAGTCATGCCTTTCTCTCTTCAAATGACACAGAATGTGTCATTAAATCTGACCTGAAGAAATACAGCAGTATAATATATACTAAAAGTGTCATGGATGTGTTATGATCTCACAAATAGGCAGGCACCGATTTCACCAGGATCACAGCTGAGCATCTGCCAAAACCCACAGCATTTTCACTTGTTGGTGTTGCTGTGATGATGCCTCATTTGCCTCATGATGTTCAGTACACGTCAAGATCGCTATGATATTTTTGTGTAGTGATATAATAATACGAGGTGCGGCTAATAAATGACGAGACTGAGCAGTCCAGACCAGAGACTAAACAGCAGTCAATGCACTGGAAAACACATGTGATGAAGAAAGCTCGACAAAGCAAATCCAAGTTCAAGACCATGTTAATTGTTTTGTTTGACATTAAGGGTGTAATTATGGGGAACTGGGTTCCCAATGGAGTAACAGTGAACCCACACTATTACAAAAACATTTCTCGAATCTTTGCGAGAAAGGGTCAGAAGAAAGAGGCCAAAGCTGTGGGAAAATGGTTTCCTTCTTCATCAGGACAATGCACCAGCACACACAGCGCTCTCAGTGAAGCAGTTTTTGGCCCAGAAACACATAACAGCGCTCAACCAACCTCCCAATTCGCCTGATCTACTGTAGCACCCAGAGACTTTTTTCTTTTCCCTAAAGTTCTGCACTCAAGGTAACTCGTCAAAACCCAAAGCATTTCTGTTCCAGAAGTGAAAAAGAAAACAAAGGTGCTTCTGAGACCACTAACGGAAGAAGACCTTCTGCACTGCTTTGATCAGTGGAAGACCAGAATGCAGCAGTGTGTAGTCGAAGAAAGGGAAAATATTGAAATAGAAAGTAATATTTAAAGTGAATTACAGCATCAGTGTCATCATTTAATACGCACACACCTCTTATTATTATAATATTGCTATGTTTTTTGTAAGAGAATAGCCAGACTGCATGAAGCAGTCAGAAAAGCTTCAGTAACTTAAATAAGCACTCTTTATAACCATGGCAAGTAGAAAAGCTTCTCAGAACACACAACACGTGAGCACAGGAACAAAGTTCACCAAAACTGTCCAGTTGAAGATTAGAATGAAAACTGTCTGGTCTGCTATCGATGTTCAACTTCCCAGTTTTGGTGAAGTTGTGCCTAACGCCTGTTGCTGGCTTACTGGAGTGGAACCTGACATGGTCTTCTGCTGTTTTTCTGCTCATCATGGATGGAAAGCGTGATTATTTGAGATACTGTAGGCCTCATGTTGATTTGAAAAAGTGTGGACATTCTTCTCTGAGCTCTCTCTCATCAACAGTGTGCCACGGAACCGCTGCTTGCTGGATGTTTTGGCACCAGTCTGTATAAACTCCAGAGGCTGAACGTAAAAATCCCAAAAGATCAGTTTCTCAAATCACCAAGAACTATGCCATTGGCAAAGTCACTATTTATTCCCCATTCTCATATTTGATGTCAACCTTAAATGAGTCTCTCTATCTGTATGACATAGCATTTACAAAGACAACAAAAAAAAAAGATGATTTTGGCCAAAATTGAGCTTTTGTGCCAAGAACACCATAAATTTACTTCTCTTAAACAACGTGAGGTCTTGACAGACTATCAAGACCTATCTCCACAATGCTCCTGCACCACTGTCAGCAAAAATGAAATCACTGTGTAACCAGATTATATAGTTTTCAGAACTACAGTTCAGAATTTCATCATATGAAGGGCTTTCCCAGGCCACCACATTTCTAAGTGCATCAGATAGAACAATCTGTCATATCTGATAAAAAAAAAAAAATCCAATGTTTCAGGATGATATTGGTTCGATACTCAGTATTGGATCAGTGCATGACTATATGTGAACACAAGCTTATCCTCAGTGAGACCGTTTGCATATCGGCTTATCAGGGAGAAACACAGAACAATATTTAAACGTGAGATATTCTTGTACATACTACAGATTTATAGAAGTTTGTCAATGATCTCATCATTAGATGTGACATTATATATTTTAACAAAACACTAAATACCACCACAGAAAACACAGGTGTAATATAATATGAAAGTGGCTGTTTGCCCTTCCTTTAAACAGTGCAGTGTGGCTGGGTGAAAAACGCTACTATTTGATGGTCAAATCATGTGTGTTGATGTACCATCAAGTGTGTACCATTTGTACCTTTAGTATGTATTTTTATCCATGTGGAGTACCTTTAAGGAGCTTTTAGAGTTAAGCTTTACAGGTACTCTAGTGGTCCTCAAGGTCGATTTGTGTACCTTAAATTATTCCTTACTTAATTACTATATTCACATTTCCAGGTACAAAACATGTCCCTACGATGGTCCCATCCCAGCAACAAGGAAAAGTACTGAATATGAAATTTCCCTGGATATTGAAAATGATATGATTAATTCAGAATTACTTTTCCCTCTATATAGACAGAAGATGACTATGACTAAATCCTACAGTGGAACTAAATGTGGCATACACTACTACATTTGTTTCTGGAGCCACAATTGGCCCAGAACTGCCGCTATAGTACATTCAGAATTAAAAAAAAAAAAAAAAAAAAAAACACACAACCTTTAATATCACTTAATGAGAGGGTTGTGTGTTAACTTAGAAACTGAAAAATCATCAAAATAACAAAACAACTTATATACAATTATAGCTATAAATACATTTTACTGGAGCCTCAGAAGATGTTGCGTTGCTGTAACACGGTGGTTCTCAAAGTGGGATCCAAGGACCTCTGGGGGAAGGAGCGGGTTTGTGAAACATAGCCTGGGGGTCTGCAATGATGTTTATTTTGTTACAGTCCTGGAAATATTTATTACCAAGTCCGTACATTATTAAACTGTTGACTCGTCGGATGAATTGAATCAAAAGCACTATGTTGCCAATAAATAGCGAAAATGTTAATTAAGTACTATAAACCTGTACTGAGGCAGTTAGTGGATTGTTATTTATTTATTTATTTATTTTTTACATTTAAAGAGGTCCCTGGTTTGAGGTTTGAGAGCCCCTGGGCTAATGGATTTACGAGGGTGTTAAAAATCTCTCCAGCATAGAGCACTAAGTGGACGCGTGGGCAGTAATAAGAGCACCATGTGACTTACACAGACCAAGGCTAGTGTTACAGCTGCACGCATCTGTAGGAAGACCATGGAACAATCCAGAAACCACCAGCTCAGAACAACCGTCTACTGTGCATAAGAAATAGGATGGCGATGAGGCTGTTTAGTGTAGTGTACCTTCGCCACTCTGTGAACAGCACGGAGCTCTTTTTGCAAACGCATCACGGAGATTAAGAGTAAAGATATGAAAAAAAAAAAGATACGAGTTATTTTCTTGTCAAAATGTATCATGCATGGATGGATGCCAAAATCACAAATCACATGTATCGAGTTATGATACAAATTTTGCGCGCACACTCTTGTGTGTCAGTTTGTACTTTCCATCGCATTTTGTAGATTTTCACTTTACTATTTGTTTGTAAACGGATCTAGCAGAACCTTATGTTTAAGCCCCACCCCCTACAGCCTATAAAGCCAATCATGATTAAAACTAACCCACTGCAACCAGAGATTCATAAGCTTAGTAAAAAAAAATTGTGAGTAAGCAAATTGGGATTCATTATTGCTACATTAACAGTTTAAAAAACCAAATTAGTTCCTAATTGTAATACAAACAACGGTAAATATATCTGATTCATCGTCAGAGTCGTTCTGAAGTCGGCCGCGTATTCAGAGTACGCCAAATGCAAGGTAGGAATACGCCCTGAATAGGACACCTAGCCAATTTCACATTCACATATTTAACGTAGGGGCAATCCACCAACCAGTGTCGTTCAGAGGTGGGAGGAAACCGTACAAAATCCTTAACATTCGAAAAATTCATATTGCGTTGTGCCATTTATGTACGATGCATTTTGACACGAAAACAACTCCACAGATAAGGCCCATGAGATCTGATTCGTAAAGCAAAGAAGTAAAAGTAGCACCTGATTATAGACATGCACATGCAGCCTACAAATTAGCTTTCGGAGCTGAAAAGTTTGCTCATGCAGCTACAGTCACACCACCACCATGACTATAGCTGTTCAAAACACTACTAAGCTGTTAAACCACAGTGTATTAAACAAATTATTGTATTAATGGCACGAGGAGACATGCAGTTATCAACTGAACCATGAACTAAATAAGAAATATAACAGTTCGAAGTGTGTCGTTATAGCAAAAATGATCAGCAAAAATGATCAACAGTGTTCTATTTCTCTTATACCACAGCAATTTAACAATAACCGGGTTTCCATTGCAGGTTTGTGTGAATTAGGTGATATTTAAAAAAATTTTGGCAAAAACAATCGTGAATTGTCTGTTTCCAGTGATTGATGTCATATGGTTAAAGTTGGGGCTTCTCATCTCGCAATAACTCTTACAGAGTGCTGTTTTTGAAAAACTGAAACATCGGTGAGATAGTTAGTTCCTGTTATTGATTACCGTAAAGAAGCTATAAAGGGTTAATGCCTGACCTGCGTCTCTTTTACTTTTTCTTGAAGCTAAAACAAAATCAGCCTGAAAACAAATTCAGCCTTTCATGTTACAGAGAAACCTTGAATATTAAAGTCCTCTAATCTGAAGTCTCTCACGAGATGGAAAACTTACTGACTGTTACAAAGCACCGATCCTGGAGACTCCTTCTGTAAATGGAAGCATTTCTTTGTTAAATATTGTTAAGACTGTTGGCAGATTGTTACCATATTAGACTTATGACATGGAGCATCCGTACCTGTCAATTATACATATTTGTGTTAATATGATCCTGAAATTTGCTTTGCAGGGCTGATTTTAACCAGCCTTCTGACCAATCAGAATTGAGAATTCAACAATGCTGTGGTATAAATGTCCTTAACCAGTATTACACTCAGTGTCCGCGTGCAATAAAAACATACGGAGGAAAGACAAAAAAGGCATAATATGCAGTGACGAGAACGCAAAAAGGACTATAATTCAAACAGACACCAGGTACACATACCGGAAAGCAGCTTAGACGGTAACTATGCAGACTGCGTACGACCCACTCTTCGCTGGAGCCGCAAAAGACGTCATTAGACAGCAGCGTTTGCTATGATAGCTAGCTAACCAACCAGACTACAACTGCAGATATATGGTCACTAGTTAAGGTGAGCTTGCCTGTTCTTACCTAGCTTAATAAATTTCATGATATGTTATTTTATAACAAGTTAGCTGTTTTTGAAAATTAGCTAGATAACTAGCTAGCAGCCGAACGTGTAAATTCAAACGTAACAGCAGACTGTGATGATTGAGGATGGTGCGGAAAAGGATACATGTGCCAAGATCCCCAGATTAAGCAACCCAACCAAAAGAAAAACAAAAACAAAATGTACAGCCTTGTAGGAAATGATAAGGAGAACCAAGCAGGATGGTGACTGAGCCTCACATCTCTCATCATCTCTCGCCTCCATACAGGAACGTCATGTGGAATGTGTGTGGATATTAAAGGAGTGCTCTCCGGGTTCTCTGGCTCTTCATGGCCCTCCATCAGGACCTGAAGACGTGCACGGCACGCACCACGTACTGTCTACAGATGGGACACTCGCTCATGCGCTTGCCACACTTGCTACAGGTCACCATGTGGCCACATTCCAGCAGCACACAGTCGATGGGTGAGTCCATGCAGATCTTACACAGGTTCTCCTCCTGGCCGCTCGGCTCGGCTGGTTCCGCTACTGACACAGAAACGCCTCATTATACACAGCTCGTTATAGACTTTATTCAACATGGGGTATAGTAACCATGTTTCTTGTTCTAAAAGTAACACGTACCTGTGCCTGATTCGTTTTTAGTGTTTGAAACTGCAAACAGACAAGCGACAGGCAAGTAAGCAGTTTGTCAATCACCAAAACTACTACTATAAGTACATTTTCTGGATTATTATCTGGATTATAATTTTTTTAAACTAATCTAATTGTAGTATATGTACATATACGTCTTTTTGTTTTGATTTCAGATGTGCTTTTTTGGCGGTTAAAGTAAGCTAATAAGAATTATTTGGCATGGCATCATGTAATGTAGGCCTCTTTCTACTTTTGTCCTGTATGATTTTGATTAATTGATAAACTGAATTGAAATTGATTAATTAACGTCCTCCCCCCCCCCCCCTGCATCTCCAGTAGAGCTTTAGTAACAAATTCTCTTAAAGTGACAAATTTGAAGGCACATTTGAATGTTTAAGAGCTTTTGCTCTTTTTGGATAAATGAACCTTTTGTTCCTTCACGTACAGTAAGGATCAAAAGTTTGTAGACACCTGAACATCACATCCATATTTGTTTTTTTAAACATCCCATTAGAGATTTAGTACTCTTTTGCTGGTTTAATAACCTCCACGTCTTATTGGAAGGCCTTATGCTATACTTCATACATTAATGAGGTCAGACATTATTATTATTGGCCGAGGGGGCCTGGGGTGCAGTCGGAGTTCCAGTTCATCTCACAGGTGTTCAGTGGGGTTGAGGTCAGAGCTCTGCTCTCAAGTTCTTCCTCTTGGCACGTCATGTATTTATGGAGCTTGCTTTGTGCACAGGGGCACTGTCATGCTGGAACAGGTTTGAGCCGATTACTTCCAATGAAGGGAAATTGCAATGATACGGCATATACTGTAAAGACACTCTAGACAACTGTTTTTTTGTGGCTACAAAGTTTGGGTCTGATAGTCAGGCATCCATTATTAAAAAAAAAAAGCTTCAAAGCATTCAAAAGTGCTTTCCTTCTGATTGCTTTGAAGCTTTTTTTTGTTTTTTTTTTAATGATTTTCACTAGGGCTGTTAAAAATATCGCGTTAACTATTTGCGTTAATTTATTTTCTATAACGCTTTAAAATAAATTGATCGCGC
>JAOVYU010000026.1:13882031-13897860 GCA_025674565.1 Synodontis membranacea
TAGAAACACAGACGGATTAATGTAACTCTAAACTGTATTATTGGATGATTTAAATCAAAACATTGACTTGCTGATCACATAACTTCCTTCTGCTTAAGTGTGGGGTGCTTTCACACATGTAGTTGAGTTCAAATCAAATCTTTGTGCTTTTACCCTTTTAATAATCATTTTTTGAGTTTGAGAAGGTGTGAAAACAGCAATTGCTGTAGACCACAGGGGGAAAAAGCTGCTGAGGTGAAAAAAAGGTTAAGCCTAGCACCCAAAAGTGGTTTTACAATAGTTCCTCTAGGGAACCATTTAAAAGGTTTTCTGTTGATTAACAGAGCATATCTCTTTCAGAAACGGTTTGAATTAGAGTCCTTTTAGAAATCTAGCACCATTTCCCATCCAAAGTACTTGAGAGGAGCCTTTTTTTTCTTTTACCTCATGCAGAGCAAATTCAATCCTGATTCAATTGAAGTGCATGAAGTGCAGTATAATTGTGGGTTGCAGATGGCATTAATGAGAGGTGACTTGATAATCTGATATGTGAGATGCTTAATAAGCCAGAGGACCAAAAGTGAAGGCCTGCAGAAATGTGAAGCCTTCTGGATATCTAAAAAAAATTTATTACTTAAAGTATGCTGGTGAAGTAGTTCTTTCACACACACTGGACAAAATCAAGCTCAATCAAGCACACAGAACACTGAGCTGGCAATAAATTAACATAAGAGATATTTCTGTGACTTTTTTTGTGTTGTTCCACTGACATCTTATGTTCTTAACACGCTGAACTGTCATCCACAACCCATAATGCACTGCACAACTGGGGCCTCTCCTGCAGATGGTTGAAATCAAAAAATTGTTTTGGTCAACACTTAGTCTGATCAAACAATCTACACTGAGAAAAAAATGCACCAGGGTTCAATTTAAAGAGCCTAAATACTGCACATGTAAAAGTAGCCTCAGTCATGCCTAGCACGCTCGCTGTCCTCCAGTGGACAATGTGAGATTTTAACACCCAGGACAGGATTTAAAGGGCACTTTGAAGGTTGAGTGAACTGCAGAGTGTGGCACTGCCGAAAGTGCAAGTGAGTACAGCAGATTCCCTTCATGGCTGCAGCCATCACACATCAACTGGATCCCTAAAATATCCCTTCTCCCATTCCTCCCGGTGCTCACCAGCACGCCCGTTGCACTGTTCAGCACGTAGGACGAGTTGAAGAACTTAGGGCTGCTCTTGGGGTCCATGGGGATCTCCTCTTTGTTGCGGAACCACTGGTAGTGGGACTTGGGGAAGCCCTCATCCTCCACACACATCAGCTCGGCTGACTTTCCCACCGGCACAGAAGAAGGCACTGAGCACCGAGGAGTCACTGGCTTCACTGCAAAACATAACCCAAATAACCCAAGTGAGACTCACATAGAAAAAAACATCAACATCTATAATCAAATGAAGAGTGCGAGCCATCTCATCTGAAAGCATTAAGGCCATGCAAGGTACGCTTTCCCCTTTTAGCTGCCTGATTAAACTCAGATGCAGTTTCAGAATTTTCCCCATTTAGCTGCAGACACGCCCGAGCCTGAGGCAGGCCAGAAAGCATCCTCAAATGTGCGCCAAGGCCTGGAAGGGTAGTGTGCCCGAGCTCAGCTTACAGTGGCGTAGCTCGCCGAACATTAACAACACCAATTCTGAGAAAACAAACACTGTACCACTAATTAACTAGTGGTGACTGCCAAGGATTCAGACAACTACAATTAACACAGAAACATGACTGTGGAGCGCTGATGGGCGTTACAATAAAGTGCATTAGCAAGGAAAAAATATACATAAAAAATGCTATACAGTAGAATCCCGTTATAATAGACTCGCTTATAACGGAATATCGGCTATAGCGGACGAGGTCCGGTGGTCCCGGCCGAGCGCCCTTATAAACATGCAGAAAAAGCATCGGATATAGCGGACTCGTATATAACAGAATTTCGCTTATAATGGACGAACAATTTGGTCCCCAAAGACGCTTTTATCTGTAGTTTTGTTCGGCTATAACGGACATTCAGGCTCCGCCTACAAGGCGCGTGGAGTACCAGTGTTATGTAGTGCAGATACGTCACGCTCTATAAATAGGCGTTGCGTAACAGCAAGCAGCACTGATTGGTCTGTGGGGTCAAGGTTACAGGTCACGTGGCAGAAAATCTGCGCATGTGCGTATAGTTATTTTAACAATGGCATACAGTACAGCAACTCTGGATATAACGGACTCCGGATATAACGGACTGTTTTGCCAGGTCCCTTAAAGTCCGTTATAATGGGATTCTACTGTATTGCATTTTAGTAAAAGTGTCGTACTTTGCTGTTTTCTGCACTTGTACAGGTGCAGCAACAAGTTAATTACATGCTTATTAAAAGGCTATATAGGAAATTTTAAGCCACTGCAGAGACATACAAGAGACATGCAATCATTATCATTATATTTATTATAAGAGGCATTATAGTCCTTATTCTAGTCACAACTAGTCACAACACTATTACAGCTAATCAGCAACTGGGAGCATATTCCAGCCAATCACAGGACAGAGAGCAGCAATCAAAAGATTCAGGTTCTTTATCAGTATAATACTGAAGATGACAGTAGCAGACTGTTCTTTTAAAGCCCCCATGAGACAGCCTCCTATTTAGTGTTCAGGATTCAGACACAATCTCAGGACTTAAGTCGAGTCCGAAAACAGGCTCAAATTGCGCATATTCTCACTTGGTAGTCTCACTTGGATACTGCAAAGTTGCTGCTGTAATCATAAAGACTGTCCTGTGCTCATCACAGGACTCATATTCACAATATGCTCATGCTGGACAAACATTCTTTCAACAAACTTTCAACAGTCTGATCTAGTTATCCCAACTTGCAGGCATGGTGTGTGAATGACTGTAGAAGTGTCTCATAGTGAAGCAGAATGATCACGAAGTGTCTCTAACCTCTTACGGTGAGTTCTATCAGAATCTCATCAAAGTTTTTCGTGTCTTCATGGGCTGTGACTTCACAGCGGTACGATGCGGTGTCTAACCTTGTTGCATTAAGAATGACTAAAGTTGCCGGCTCTCGAATCTTTGCTCTGTTCTCCAGGTCACCTAAAGGAAACAAAAAAACACTTTTAAATGTCCTACTGGTGATTAAATATTAACTTGACCAGATTTAGAAAAGTAATGTGCAGTAACTTTCAGATATAACATTCAAAATTATATTGAAACATCACTGAATCAATCACCTGATATCTTGTTTTTGAAATAGACATAACTTGTTTTCCCATTCTTAATCTTCTTCCATTCAATCCTGGGACCAATCGTGGAGATAGACTCTATCAGACAGGACAGTTCAGTTGCTGCACAAAGGAAGAAAAAACAAACAAAACAGAGAAAGTATGTACATTTGACCAAAAAGCCTTAACATCAGAAAACCATTTATTTGCAGTTACTCAATGTGGCTTGCAATAAAACTTGTGCTTACATTCAAACTCGTTGGCCCGCGGAGATGAATTTGCAGTTTTCAGTACCACTGCCAAGATGCTGACACAACCTGTAATGAAGAAGAGAAAGAGAGAATTAACAGCACTGTAACATTTGCCAAGTTTCCCCCTTAACACAGTGACACAGGGTCATGTGCTCATGTGAGGTGAAATCATTCAGGCTGCCATCACTGGAGTATAGAGCTATTGGAGATGGCTACTGGTGGACTCTTCCAGAAAATTCCTGAAACTCAATTAATGCTCAGCCCCTAGTGCTTAGAGCCTGCACCCCACCCTCACACATTCTTTACATCTCTGTGTCACGCTGGCAGATCTGTTACCAGCCATTTTTAGTTTAACTCTGACAAACACGTCACCTTTTGGTTCAAACCATGTGGACTGTATTAGAGGCAACATGATAATGCTATCACTTGAATTTATACTTGACTAAAATTTGCCTGCATAAAAAAAGAAAATCAATGCATCACTTTGTTGTTACCACATTAATTTACCCTACTGATTGCCTATTCAGTCTTTGTCCCGTTAGTGTTTTCCGTCTTTAACGTTTCCACTGTGGCACTTCTTGAGCTTTTGCTACAATCCCTCTGCTGTCTGCAACTTGAAATGAGATTCCAAAAAAAAAAAAAGGACTGACTAGCATTCCTAGACCCCCAGCTGAATCCCTAATGCCTCTCTGCTAAAATTTCACATGCTTAGTAAGTTGTTAAGGAAAAGAGGCAGAAATGAGGGGCGAAGCTCTTTCTTATGCAAACAAAAGCCTGAAATGGGAAAGAAATATAAAACCTTAGACAGATTCGCTGTATGGCAATAACGTGAATCAGAGTCCTTGTGGTTTGTTTAAAGCTCTATCTTTGTAAATGACTTCACAAGTAGCTGCTCCTATGATAACACAAGCGTGGCTAAATGATTTCCAATGTCATCGCCAAGTTAGCAGTATGACTGCAAGCAGAAATGGATGACCAAAACAGGATGAGGAAAACAATGAGCCAAATCCTGACCTGGCATCTTTAAAGCCAGCCATATTGGCCTGTCCATGCGTATGTTAATTTAAGGAAATGAGCATCACTATTTCCCCTTCAACATTTCCTCTGAAACTATGTCATGAAAGCCAGGCACAAGAACAGGTCCGGACATCCTGCATCACCTCAACTCTTTGGCTAGTGTCTACAAAAAAAAGCTTAAGTGTGAGGTAAATTAAAAAGAATCCAGCGTGCTTAAAGCTTTTAAGACGACTGTGCCTGTGTTTCCACGGAGTGTCAGCAGTAGCTAACTCTAACACTCATGCACAAGACCAAGCCTCAGATCTGTTTATGCATGCTTTCTCCAACATCTGGTCTCTGTAACCTTTATAAACTACACTATCCACTTTGAAGATGTTCTAAGCTGCTATAAGTTAACAGCTGGTGTCTCATATTTCCCAGTTTCCTGGAGCAAACAGCCTGAAACTGAAGCTCTGGGTACAAGGTGATTTTGCTCTGGAAATCCTCAACCAATGTCAAGCATGTGGAACATATTGCTTTGTTTCAGAAATCTAATCAGGACACTGAAACATTAACGGCTCCCTGATCGCTAAGGATAATTTCTATGAATCTTTGATGACCAAATTTATGCCAAGACTCTTGGGGTTTCATCCATTTCACCCCGAGCATGTGCAAAACAAAACTGAAGCCATGAAACCAGACAAAACAACACACTCATGGGACTTCAAAGAGAAAAACCTTTATGAAAAAATAAATCAATATTTGTTTTATTCATTGTTGTTATGCATTTTGTCTAGAAAATGTTAAAATGTAAATTGTCTGCGAAATCAACAAAGTATTATCTCGCAGTCAAAACAAAAACTGTCCTGGAAACAGCATCATGTGAAATACAAGGGCATGGCGCTTGTTTGCAATGTCCTTTCTCTGAGCCCTTATTGTCAGTTTCAGTGCAGAGATGGTGCTTAAATGATGTTGACATCCAGTTAAAAGGTTACAAGGACCATCTAAAAACAGAAGAACTCCAGGAAAGTGTGAAAGCAAGTCAGAACGCATCACATCTCAGAGTCTATCACACTGAACCGTTTGGGAATAGGAAGCAAAAATGGCTTTTTCAATACTTAAATGGTTGAAGGAAAAACAGGTACCTGAATACTTTTGCTCTCAGAAGGAAGATGCTGAGGGTTTACTCCAACGCAAACACACATCCTATTAACAGTGACATCCTGTGCATTGTTTGGAGTCTACTTTCCTTTCTGTGTCTCCCACATCCTGCTTGTTGACGCCACCACCGATACCAGACGCCTGAATCCCGACTCCAAGACTTCGCACTCTCCAGCAGGATGTCTGAGCGCACATCTCATGTTGTTACACAGTCAGCAACAGTCATACTGTTTAAGAACTCTGAGCTCTGACGCCAGTCATAGGATAATTGAGTCCTCAAACAAGCCAGTTGCTGTGTGACCTACATAGGCTTCGCTAAGTGCAGTGCTGTGCAGCTGGAGCCCAGATCTGACAATCTGGACCAAGTTTTAATCTTCAGCTCCTTACAAGAATGACTGGTGCTCCTTAGCATTCTTAGCATAATGCTTGGATACAATCTAGGTTACCCCTAGAGTTAAAAATCTTATTCTGAACTAAATCACAACTCAGTGACTGATACATATACGGCTCTTGGGATGAATAAGTCAGAGAAGATTGGCAAGCCAAAACAGATCAACGCTGCCCAGGGAGTCATTTAAGCGAGAATGGAAAACCTTGGCGTAAAAGGATGGTTGGTGTACAGCAAATGCTTTGCTGAGCAAAACATTACTATGCTTAAATCCTGATTCATGGGGGTGTTTGGGCATTTTTCCACAGCACATTTAGCAACAACAGACCAAACACTGGCACTCACGACTCTAATTCCAATAATGCATTTAAAGTATATACTGATTTTTGTCCTTTTCTTTATATTTACTCGTTTGAATAACACTCTTTATCTCAAATGCATATTTTTTCAGCACAAACTATGCTGTAAGTTTGATCAATATAGTCAATTATAAGCTAGGCTTAAAGTTCAGTCCTCTTTAGCAAATCTGACTTTTTTTATTATTATTTTTTACATTTTCCTTTTCCTTTTACTGTTTGTTTAAAAATTCACCAGATGACCAGATTATAACAATGAGGTTTTTTTTATTTACGCAAAATAAAATGCTAGGTGTAATTTATTTTCATCATATTTAAGTTCTGATAAAACTACTCATCCACTAACAACATAAATATGCACATTCAACAAAGCTGCTTTTTTCTATATATTTTTAGAAGTGAGAATTCATATAACATTACAGCATGTTTTGGCATTAATGTGCAACGACAACATTAAAAACAACATTATCATCATTTTTGGCCCACAACAATGTCATTGCAGTGTGCAATTTTTACAATTCTGACAACACGGGAGAAGTGCATCATTGCGTTAATCAGCTCGTACTGGCTGGGGTCAAATCTGTGTTTGTTTTTAATCCACATACAAGTCTTCTTCGGTAATCTTTTAAAATGGCAGCTCTGGGTCTGTGTGTATTTCATGACATGGTATGTATAATAGTACTAATAATATATGCAAAATAGTTCTGCTAGTTCCACAACTGAGTTCCATCATTTTGCTTTGAGCAGCGACAGATGGAATCTTCGGTACCAGACAAGTGGTCCAGTAAATAGTATGGTTGCAGGTGCCAAAATATCTAGTACTATGTGTGGTGTAGGCTTTTTGGCAGTCCCCACTGAAGAGAGTTTAAAAGCACCACACCCAAGATCAACATGAGATCTGTAATCAGCAGGGAGGGAGAGGTTGAGAGAGAGAGAAAGAGAGAGAGAGAGAGAGAGAGACGGGTGAAAGAGCTGAGGCAAATTCCGCCTCCATGCAGCTTTTCAGGAAGCATTCGACACATCCAGTTCACTCAGCAATGCGTGAAGTGGATAATATTCTTGTTATTTTTAAACCGCTGCATTGATTCGAGTCCGCAGGGCTGAGGCTGTGCCCTTGCTGAGAAAAATATCCATGAAGCATTTTATTACATGCACCAGCCATAGTCCCTTGCACTGGTTGGGATGAAGCTCTGCAACTCTTTTATTACCCAGAGTTTGTCTGAGCTCATGGAGATCCTTTCTTTAAATCCTACTCACCCCTGCTGCTTTACAGAAGATCTGCACGGATGTTACTCTGAACAATACAAGAGGTCGCAAATCCTCCTCCGCTGACACTTTTGGAACTCCTGCGTGCTCATTGTGTCTCAGCTGGGAGGCTGGTTTATTGTTCAGAGCTCTCAGAGTACAGAGTGCGTCACAACACTTGCGTCTATTCAAAGGGTATGCATTGGCTTAGAGTTAAACCTATCAACATTTTGGAAATATCCAGACCGTCAACAGCAGGTCAGCTTGTGCGTTTGATTACTGTAGAGCAGTTGTTTGACAGTCTATGAAGAACTGCACATGGCAAGCCTGTGAGCAGTTTTATAAACTCTTCAGCGTAAATCATGTATTTTAAAGACCAAGCAAGCAAACCGAATATAGTTTAAAACGTTACTCTAATTAATGAACATCTTATCATACAGCTTTTACTGTGAAGCACTATCAAGAGAGAAAATTTCGTTTTGTGCGTCTTAGGATAATGTACAACTAGACAATGCAAGAGAAATACAATTTGTAAAACTTGCATACTATTTTGAGAACACTTTGTAGAGCCATCTGCTCCAGTAATTGACAGTACTGTGAGAATCCCAGCTACACCCTAAACAACTAATCTCCAGTTCTGAGAGGCCACCTGTTGTGAGGGAAAGACAAAAAAGAAGCCCAGCCACTTTCAAGGCACAAAAAATGTTGACGAGAAGAAAGTTTCAACTTTGCCTGAGTGTGTGCAAGCTGCATTTTCACAACTGTGGACGCTGAAAGCTCCGGGCTTGAAAGCTTTTATCCTGTACACCTGACTGTTTAAGCACTTCTCCCTCATCTCAAACACTATTTATATGCTCAGGAAGAGCAGGAAGTTCCATTCTCCATTTCTTTTAACAGCAAGAATGACCTCCTGTTTAGAGATTAATCTCACACCATCTGCTCGCCTCCCACCCTTGATTTAAATGACCAGCAAGAATCTCTGGAGGAGATCCAGGATAATGGAAGCACTGCTAAACATAAGGCACCTTTGAGTCATAGATAGCACTAATAATGATCCTTTTATATGTTGGTTGAGTTTCACTAGTTTGATGAGACCAATATCACAACCACAGAGAAAAATATTCCCACTAGTGTCATTCATTTCACGTTAACAAAATAAAGGAAATTGTCGTCCCCAATTGTCGTCCCCCCCCCCCCCTTCACAGCCTACATGGACCACAAAGCCAAGTTTGGGAGTGACTGATCTGGACCTGTTGTTTTTTCTCATTCCACGCTAAAATTAGAACAGAGATAAGAAAATCTCTGCAAAGAGCACACCTCAGATATTCCATTTGCTGCTGAGCAAATGCCACTAACGCTGGCCTTACACCAAATGCCTTTTCAAGTGATTTCATTTTCACAGACAAATTTTTGTCGAGGTTTGCTATAGTTGTGGTACGCGTCATGTCGATCATTTGGTGTACGGTGGTCAGGATAGCTGTGTTAAGTTAGTCTTAATAGTGACATGGACATTGTCCACAACCAATAGGTGAGCTCTCTCTAGCACCAAACAGGAAGAAGCAAAGCAGTAAATAGTGACCCTGCGAGATCCCCAGTCTTTGAATCTGTGACTAAATACACATTGTCTTTAGATGTGAGAGGGAGTCAGGCTTTCAGAGTCTTTAAAAAAAGCTTTTGGACCAATCAGTTCTAGGGGCTTATAGAGAGGAACCCCCTGTGGAGCTCCCCCAAGAGCTACAAATCTTCAAGCGCCATTTTTCTGTTTGCATTCATGCCACCACTAGGACCGGTGAAGTGACGTAAGGTGCATGATTAATCACACTGTATTTCCTCCTTCACATATAGGCTCAATAAAGTCTGGACTTCACTGTCTGTCCATTCATCTGTGTTTTTTTTTTTTTTTTAACATTAAGAGCTGTTGTTTAGACAGCTAGTTTCACGTGGATTTGAGGTGGTACCTACATTTTTACAGTCAAACTGGATTTTTCTGTTCAGTACATAGATATGAAGACAGATTTTTATATTGACTATCTGGCAAATAGAAAATCCACCAGTTATGATCTTTGTTCAGTGAGTTTAGTGATTTCGATCAACATCACAAATTTAACCTTACTCCATCTCTCAGCTGAAGTGGACGTGCTGCGAGTTGCACTTTGTTCTTTTGTTTGGCTGTTTAATACAAATAAATAAAGATTTTTTATATAGGCTCCCCGGCCATTAGAAAATCCATTGGACATGATTTTTTCAGTGATTTTAATGACCATGACCGTTCTTTCGAAATAATTACACAGGCAGCACACATGCATTTATGTTTAAATCAACCTCTTATAGCCTTTTTTTTTTTTTTAAAATGTCAGTTTAGTTTGATAACCACTCCACCTCAGGTTTCAGCTTCTTTCATCTGTTAACCATCACATGTGGTCACATGGATTTTAAATTTTTTTTTTAATTATTTTTCTTTTGGGGAAGTGCATTTGTGCAAGTTTCTGTCTGTTTTATGCTGTTAGTGTAATGCACTTTGATTAATTAAAAAAAAAGAAAAAAAAAAGAAGAAAACATATACACTTACGTCTGGCCCATTCACCGTACACGTACATACTCTCATGGTTCCTATTGTGCTGAGAGAGTACCTACCCTTACGACCAACCTAAAAACAGTGTTCTAAAAACTTGTAATCATTCTCAGTTATTGTAGTGCACCTCTTTTTAAGTGTAAGTGCAGCAACCTAAGTACAACGTTGCCAATACAAAAAGCAGCCACAAGCATAGGCTGTGCAGGACATGGAGTAACCTGTTGTCCACATGGACCACTCTGCTTCTCTATTTGATATTAACTGAATTGGCTCTGTGTTGAATCAAATGACTGCAGAGCCAACATGAGCCTTGAATGTACACAGGTCAAAAACTACACTTGATCTGTGGCAATAAGACGGGCACAGTGTCTCACTAGGTGCCTAGGAACATGACATTTTGAGTCAGCATTCGATTCTACAGGACTCAGTTCCGCTCGCCCTCCAGTCAACTTATGCAAAGAGTGAACACGCTTATCTTCACAAGTTCGGTATATCCTAGTTGACTTGCCACTTCATCCGGATTTCAACTCTTGGCAGATCACTTGTGAGGTAAGGCAAAATCTGCCAGTGGTGTCTTCTGATTAACACACCAGAAAACCACTACGCTTTATAAGAATTTGAAAAGTGCTCAAGAGTGAAGGTTATCCCCCAACCCCCCTTCAGGCACACTAAATGACCCTGCCTTAACAAGACTGCTCTATTTCTGAGTTAAAAAATAGACTGCTTGTTTTGTGTCATGTTGTTGTCAAGTTAATTCCCAGGAATGCAAATGGCTTTGTTTTGTGACACAGATTTGAAGAGTGGCACTGCATGAATGCTAAATTCATCAACGCAGTGTTTGATGCTGATAGTGAATGAATGACATCATTCCAGGTTTTACCAAAAGCTCACACAACTCCACTGCTGTGAGAAAATGAGAAATTGGAAATTTCATTTCAAATGGCAAAAAACTATCTTATCACACCCTTAGTTAATCCCCTTTCCATTTTTAAAAAAAAAAATATTCACCATCACTGACATACTTGTCTTACAAGATTCCCTCTTCGTCAACACTACAGTGTACAGTTTTCATTTCACAGTTTTGCCAATAACAGCCTACTTTTTCAAAGGCAATTTCACTGACATTTGAACTAACCAACTACAAGCTGCTGTTTTTATTTTCTTATTTGTGCTTCGTTAACTCTGTTGAAAGGGATCTCTGGTGCATTAACACCCTTGGTTTGGTTCGCTTAGGTATGGGTGCTGGTCTGGTCTGAGATGGTCTGAACAAGGTGGATTCAGTCTGGTTCCAAGCTAACTCTTGGGCATTCTGAATCTGCATTAGACGAACCAAACACACCGTATTTTGAGTTGAGTGCAGCATTTCTCTATACAGTAGTACTATATAAATATCATGTGCTTTGGATATTTGGGGTGGGTTTCTCTGTTCTCTGAGTATATTTTCAGCTTTATACATCTCCTTTGTTTTGTTTAATTACGTGTAAAACCAGACCAAAGAGCAACAAACCAAAAGTATCAATTTCCTGCTGCTTTGGACTTGGAAGGCTGACTAATAGGTGTGAAAGCACCCTGCAGCTCAGCAAAGGGCAGGAAAAGCAGTGGTGTTTATGCCAAAGATGAGATACAGTGAATCTTAGTTTTTCAACTCAGTGATACATTTCTGGATTTTGAATTGTAAAGATGAAAGTAGTTATTGGCACTTTCATATTCTTTTAGTTGAAAAAAAAATTATGAAGGGAATCAGTGAATGATGAAATGAGGGGGGAAAAAATTGTAATTGAATCCTTTGTCAGAGTGAGTTAGTCATGATTTAGCAGACAATCGGAGGCAGCAGGTCTGTGAGTTATTCTTCAGGGGTTTGAGAAGAAGTTGGTTCGGGAAGCCTCAGCTATTTATAGCTGCTGTCAATGCCAGGCAGAGAGCGTACAGCCGACTAATTTGTTGCATTTACAGGTAAGTCTGAGTGGTATGGTGCCATTTTCAGGAAGCCGAGACCATCCCCTTAAATAAGATTTAATTATGGCTCATTTCTCAACCTCCTGGCCTGGGGAGGACACAGACAGAACAACTTGTTATAGAAAGTGCTTCAAGACAATTTGTCTGTGGAAAGAAATGTGTTCTTCTCTGTCAACAACTTAGGGCTGAATTCAGCTGAGCATGTTGTTTTCAATGCGAGAATCCCACATTCACCAGGAAGCTGTCGCCACAGAGATCTGTAAATCGCGTCGCTGCCGTTGCCAGAATTAGCCGCTTGCTGCTCACTGCACAGATGGCATCAGCCGCGCTTGCTGCAAATGCCTCGCATTCTCGTCCAAGCAGACTGACCTCTTCCTTAATCCTAATTAGGAATGCGATTTGCACCGGGGCCTTCTGCAAATGCTGTGGAAAATAAATAACTGCTGAAACAAATAAATATTTCCTTCTTTGGTTTGCAATTACAGCTCGAAGTAGCACGAGGCAGAAATGATTCTGTGCTTTTGACGAGACGCAAATACAGTGATGTACCACAACAAAGTTCAGGGCAAAGTGTTCTTCTCAACGGGTCATGATAAAACTCACATGTAGTGGATCTGGTTGGGAAGAAAAAACTCTAGTCTATATACTGCATCTCTTGTAGATGCACATGAATATTCTTTCACTGTAGGAATTGAATTCAACATTTTCATTTCATTTACATTTAATCATTTGTCAGAAGCTCAGCAATGCATCAGAATCAGAAAGACTGGGGACAAATTATGGTTTACTGTATGAACGCCCTAGAGTTGTCTAGTGGCAAATTCAATTTCAAGTCTAACTGCAAAATAATTCAGTTCATAAAAACATGAAATAATACAAAACAGACTAATATGATTAGACAATATGACACTACATCACGACACCATACCAACATGATGCATATTTCCAAGTATCGTTATTGTTGGCATGTAGTGCTTTTCTAACTTTTGTTATTGACTGTAAAATGCACCTGATTACACATTAAAAACAATTGTTCGACAAATTCTCTGAACCATATAATGATCCTTCTTGGTGCTTTCTTAGAAACTCTTCAGCCAACTTATACATTGTGATATTAGAACCCATCATGTAAAGATGCTCTCAAGTATTATCATTATGATCAATATGATGAGGTTTCGGTAACAAGATGAATTGTTTTGTTTTTAATAACTTTTGGACTTATTAACTGCATTTACTACAGTTCTCTAAACTCTTCATTAGATAAATCAGGTATTATAACCTTAGAACTAGAGCGAGCAGTGCAGGGTAGCTGTACGACTAATCTAGAAGCCTTTTATTGTTTACTGATTGATCAGCGATTTTTTTGAAAACAGCCTGCAAACCCCAGCACTGGCAGAATGTATTCAGCTAAATAATAGCACCGCACAGCAGGCAGAGACCTGTTGATTTAGTGGGGGAGTATCTATAATCCTTTCCATTTCCTGTTTTAAAGGGACGCCCTAGAATGTAGTGTGCGAAATGAGAAACTGGGTGATGAAAAGAAATTCACAATCCCTTAGTAAGGGTTGCTTTTACAAACCAGTCTGTAATTATCCAGATTCATTATGCCACATCAGAAATGTATCCTAAGGAGAGCTTACACGTTAAAAATATTCACGGTCTTATATCAGACTTTTATTTATTTAAACAATTGATGTACAATGGTGCAGTGTTCCCCACTCCCTCTCTATTTTCACTGTCAATCAGATACAGAGATAGAGACACATGAGAATATATAACCAAAACCACACCCTAACCCCTATCCGCTATCTAGTGCACTATTTTGGGACTTTTGCTTAGAAGGGAATATGCAGTGTGCTCATAAAATCCCACAATGCACTGCCATAGTAGAGTGCACAGTGTGTAGAGGACATGTGACACAGAGATGTTATGAGATTATCAACGATATTAACGTTAATTAGAGTAACTTCATAAAACCAATAAAACTGACTTTTAAGTTTAAAAAAGAACACATTTTCAATTCTGAGAATAGTGCTTTGTGTTACATTGCTGGATGAATGTGAAATACACTGCGCAAATGGATTAACACTGTTCTCTAAATATTTAGTTTGCAACAAATTGCATTTTGTACACTTTGAAAGCTATATAAAAAATTGTTTTCAAGTAAAGTATACTGAACTCAACTGATCAAGAGTAAAGCTTTCAGCTCTGATTCTTGAGTAACTCTGTTGTCTTCACTGGACTGTAACTGAGCCAGCAGCAGGAAGCTCATAAACACGGCCTAATAAGATGAGTGGAGGCATTCAGTGTGCTCTCAGAGATACTATCAGGCCTAAAACAGCAGACCAAACACAAATCCCTCAGCTTGCCTTGTGTTTTGTGCAACAGTGGCCAACAGTAGAAGCTCCAGTTAATTGCCTTTTGTTTGCTAGTCTGAATAAAAGCTGTCTTGTCTAGTGAAACTCTCAACAGTTAGACCACTGAATGAGTTTGTATATTTTTGATCAGTCACATTTGTGAAAAATGTGCCTGAAATTTCAATAAAACTTTTCACATGCAAACAAAGTGCGTGTTGTTTGGTAGCGTCCATCTTTGTGCTTAAATGGCAACATTTGCATTTACATCAGCATCATCTTTTAATGTAAATATGCATCAACTTTAGTCCTTTAAGAACTTTAATCCTTTGCTGAATTACTTCCTATGGTTGAAACCAACAATCGAGGCCTACATTTATGCAAATCTTTTCATTTGCAAATGTGAAACATGCAGGCACAGCTCAGTCCAGGCTCTATACCAATAAAATATCTTCCATGTGATTTATTTCGGAATTGTAAATCAGAAGAACCAGCCCAGGCAATCTGCCGTAAACATTCTTTGGTTATATAACCTTCATTTTGAAAACAGGAACAGAAAACACAACAGAGCTAGAACCTAAATAGCAGGCAGCAAAGCTCCAGTTTATGTCAAATTAAAAAAGAAAATTCTAAAGCGTATGGTGTGACTTCCTTTGTGCAACTGGGTTATTAGCCATTCTGACTTGAACATGATTCACTGATCCTCGCTGTGTTCATAGCTGAGTGAAGTATGAGCCGAAGCTGGTGACACTCAGAGCAACAGGTGATTCAGGGCTTTAAACGAGGTGAAAGGTCAGTGCCCAAACAGTGACCTTCTTCCACCCTGCTTTCACCAGCATGATCTACACAGCAGGGTTACGTCGGCTTACCTGAACTGTGGCAACTTTCACTTTCTGCTTCTGACACGTGTCTGTGTCTTAGCTAAAAATTTCTATACAGAGGTTGAAAATAACAATCCATATTTCGACTTCCCACTTCCAAGAATTATCCAATGTAGTATTACTTCAAAGTCCCCTTTACGATTATCAATTTCAATGGGACCAACTGATGGACACTTGGCTCGCAGCAAGACATTGGTCGCTGCATTGATGTTATCTGTGATTCATTATAAATTTATAGTTTTTTATTTATACTGATAATCAGCTACACTAATCCGTGCTGTCATGTTGCCTTGTAGCTATATAAGTTAGCTAGTTACACTGGAAAATTGATCTCAGCAGCACGTAGCGAATATGGACTTTATGGAGATTTTTCTCTTATGGAGGAAACACCCTGAGATCTTTACCTGTCTGTATATAAAGTGTCTTTTTGTCTGT
>JAOVYU010000026.1:13961620-13973038 GCA_025674565.1 Synodontis membranacea
TGTGTGTTCAGTTGGTTGCAGTCTGCAGCCTCACAACTAGATGTCACTAAATCCTACATGGTGTACCTTTAAATCAGCAATTGTTTGGAGAGTATTTTCGACGAATGATGCCCAGCGGTTGCACGGAAATCTTAATGACACGTCGAAATGCTGAAAAGCTTGGTTGCTTTCCAGTACAAAGAAGTTCTCCAGTTCTAGCTTTGTGTCTCTAATGTTAGGATTCAGAATAAGGTTTTATTGTTTGTTATAAAAGTCTTAAGTAGACTGGCCCCCTCTTTTATTGCAGACATGTTTCGCATACATACAGTACTGCTTCTACATCTTTATATAGCTACTGCTGACTGTTCCTCGATCCTGGCTGAATCAGAAAAGTAATCGTGCATTTGCTGTCACTGTGACAAAGCTCTTGAACAAGCTTATAACTTTTATTCCATAGGCTTTGGGACTGCATATTATATGCGTATATGGTTTCTGTGTATGTCTGCATATGTTATTGGCTTTAAATTTGCAGCTGAGAGCAGTAACAAGTGGTCAATATTTTTTTTTTATAAAAAAAAAAATATTGGGGGGGGGGTAGCATCAACCATCTTTACTCAAAAAAAAAACAAAAATCAATAAATGTTTAAATGTTTAAAGTCTTATATATAGATTTTTTTATATAAAAAAGTGCATATATAGGGAAGTGTGGACAGGCAATCAGATTGTGACCTTCAATCATAGTGACCTTCAACCATAAAATGTGTAAGATGTTCTGTGGGAAGTAGTCAGCTACGTTGGTTGCATGTCCAATTTGATCCAATTTTCTCTTTGTGCATAGTTACCATGTTCATCCATCCAAACATTATTTATACCACTTATCCGGCTGATTCATGGGGAAGCTGGGCAAGAGGCAGGGTACACCCTGGCCAAGCTGTCAATCTATCACAGGGCTGAAAAAGAGCCAAACAGCCATTCACACTCATATTCACAATTATGGGAAATTTAGAATAGCCACTTGACCTACTCTGCATGTCTTTGGGTTATGGGAGGACATCGAAGCACCCGGACGAAACTCATGCAGGCACGGTGAGAATACGCAATCTCTGCATAGAAAGACCTAATTCAGCCAGCTGGTTCGAACCGAGAACCTTCTTGCAGGGAGTGCTAAACACTACACCACCATGCCGCCCCATAGTTACTATGTCATTTCTACAGTATATTGTTCTATGTTGTTCTTTGGACTGTTGCTATTCCTGAACCCTGGCATTCCAGTGGTAGGGGTGACACTCAGACAATATCCTCATACATCAGCCAGTAAGCAAGATTTGTTTCGACCCAGTCTACAAATGACCTAGTTTCACCCCTCCATCCCCTCAAATCCAAAATTCTACAGCCAAATTTGATGCCAAGCTCCCCTTGGGTAACCGGATGAAGCTTTACAAGCCACTGGCAAAGCAATTATTTGTTCCGCCCCAGTCAGACTGTAGAGAGATTACATTGGCTTGGTTGACTTATTTGAAAAGGTTTTATTTTAAGATGGCCTGTATTGTACTGAGAGTGACATTGAAAACATCAGTGCCACTTAACCTCCTCGATATCTCTCTCTCTCTCTCTCTCTCTCTCTCTCTCTCACTGCAGAGCTTTCACTGGATTACATTAGTCTTCTGTTGCTGTTGAAGGTATATTTATAGCATTAGTCAGCTTGATATCATGTCAGACCATGCTGCATTTGCGGTGAATGGAAATATAGAATTACAACTTATTCAACCAACAGAGATGCAACAGAGAACCCAATGAATATGTACATGATACAATGTAGATTAGTGAGCTAGAAGTGGGCATGAGTGTACGAAATTAAAGCTATAAATAAAGAACCGCAAGCTACGGTATAGAATGCTTCACACAAAATGGCATGATGACTGGAGAGCTCTCCTAAAACTCTCAAATTCTATTGCTGGAAGCACATTACAACTATGTCTATTGCATCCCATAAAGGATCAGGATCTTCTTTCTTTGCAGCTGGGTATAGCATGTGGTGCATTTCCTCGGTAAATCTTGAATAACGAACCAGCCCAGCCACTAATCATGCTGTCACTACTATAGGTATTCACGGCCCATTCGGAAGTCTGACAGTTCATTACTAGCCTTGTGAATGTAGTACCAGCAATAATGAAACATAATGATTTGCTTTATGTTAATCTTGTAGCATAAATGTTTAATGACCATGTCTGTCATATATGGTTGCATTTCGGGCATGCATAACCTCGACAGATGCCTAAAGGTGCAAATAAGAGCATGTAAAATCTAACGGCCTTCTTTTTCAGATGGACCATTTTTTCGGTGCAGCCTTTATTCCTGGTTGTAAAACAGGATTGTACTGAAATTCTGCTATTACTGTTGTTTAATCCTGTGCTACGTGAAGTTAACAAACGGTAAGAGATGCCGTGACAGCAGAATTTGAGAATGTCTGACAGGTTCATCCTTTAGAAGTTCGTCCTTGCTCAGTGTTCAGAATTCACCCCGTATGGGACGCCAGGCCATTGCATGGCATCATCCGCACAAACACCTTCATACTATGTAGCAGCAATTTTACACAGCCAAGCTGCCTATATGCATGAAATTTAAACAGTTGGAGGAAGCCAGGGAACCTGAAAGAAACCCACAAAAGCATAGGGAGAGCATGGGGAGAACATGTGAGACTCTGCACAGACAGCAACCTAAGCTCTAACCTCAGACCCTGGAGCTGTAAGGCATTCCTCTATATATTGTACAGTAGAGTGTACACATTGGAATTTAATGGCATTTCTCCAGGAACATGGTCCAAAACCTATGGCCTAGACAAAGAAAACTTGATATAGGTTGGGTATATACTACAATGCAGTGCATTCTAGTATGTTTGTCTTAGACGCAAGCCTTTAATTTGGATTTCACATGCAGGTGGAATGCCTGCACCGGGACACAGGACAATTCCTTTGATCCTACAGCATGAACGACAAGCAAGATTGAAGCTGCTACTTACTTTACATGGCTGAGAAGCGTTTCCTTGGCTATCAACCTTCACTATTCGTATGGTCCTAAGAGAAGATGCAAAAAAACTTGGGAATTGGTATATATATGTATCCAGCTCAAACAATCCGAAGTTTCAAGCGGACCAATGGCTCAGACCTCTCCTCAATTTTTTTTTTATGTCCATCTCAGATAGTCTAGCTGTTACCAGGGATCTGTGTCTTAGAGAAAGTTAGGTCCCAGGTTCTTCATCCATTTCAAAATGATCAGACCAGTTAATAATCCAGTGCATTATCATTTAGAGTTGCCGTACAGTATTCTTATATACGATGGCACCTTCTTTTCCTTACTAAAACCTGTATTTCATTCTTTTCAGGAACTGGCACCTGGAGCTGAAACTGGTGTGTTATAAGTTACTGAATAATTGACAATAGTTCCTGGATATGCTTTACGAATAACTGAATAATAATAATAATAATATGAGACTTTCTGAAGGTTTGCAGTGTCAGTGATTTCAGCCAGTCATTGACCAACCAAGCATTATAACACTACAATAGTTTGATTAAAAGTCTTTGTGATTAGGCAACATTGGTCAAAGGAAAATACAATCAGTCTATTTGGCACACACATTACTTTGACGTTAAAGATGATATTCTGTACAGGTAAAACCATAAATAAATGTGTTATAACAAACAGGTCTGGTTTCAATTTTCATTGCATGGGATAAACTGTACAGTATTATAACAGATCAGCAAGCAGAGCATGTAGAGGAAGCTCCATTTGTCTTTCTGATTGAAGAATCAATACCCTTGACTAGATATGCAGAGGTCACTCAATTGCAATTTATCTGACTGGATATTGCTAGGCTCCAAAAGTAATTTGAAACCAAGGGTCAATAGTACCTGTAAGAATATGAAGGTTTATGGTGTAGAGAACTCCCAATAGACTGATGACTACATTATGATGATGTACAATTATGACTACGTTATGATGATTTTTTATTATTATTTTTTGGAATCATATGATTGAACTTCACCTTTCTGGCCAATAAGTCTGGGTTTCTTCTGAATGGGTTTCTTCAATTTGCAAAGTCTTTATCATTTATTATTTTCGTATTTATCATTTTAAAGAACACAGACAGTCCACACTGTAGACAAAGCAAGGATAAGAGGCAGATTGCCTCGAGAGCCATTCGCTGCCCTTTTGAAATATGCAAATCATCTAATGGAGTGGAAAAACAGCATTTGTATTTATTGGCATTTGGAGGTACATGAGGAAAGCAGTTCAAAGCTGATTCTGAAATTCGCCTTGTCTTGCTGAAACTCGTGAATTTTTGTTTGAGAAAGTTGCTAAGCACTGGTAAGCAGTATTAAGCGCTTATTCAGCATTATAGGCGGCACAATGGGTAGCCGCACAGCTCCAGGGTCCCTCAGTCAAACCGGAGCTCGGGTTACTATGAAGGAATCCAAAATACATGGACAAACATATCTTGCTTTTCAGGTCTGGATATTGAATATGGCATTTTGGTCCACCCGGAATCTAAAACCAAATGAAAAACTCCAAGTAGAACAAAACGGACATGCTTTATCTTTTGTTGCAAGACATCTACGTATGTACTCTGGGATGCCACAGGAAGGGGTTCTTAAACGTTTACACGTCAGCTCAAGGAGTATTTTGTGCAGGTAATAATGGAAGCTACGCAAAACCAACATGGATGAGAGCATGAAAAACCCCGTTGTGTCTGTGGTGCTGAGGTTGTACACGGTGTTAGCGTTGTTAACTGGTGGACCCAGCGTAGATGAAGTATATCAGTGGATTGAACCAAGCAAATAAACAAGCAAACAAACAAACAAATAAATAAATAAAAACATGAACGGCCCATAGTTCTTCGGCATGAACCACTGCAATTTCTGTAGCAGACCTTGGAGCTTTAGGTGAATTTCCCTGCTTTAAAGGAACGATTTGTCATATTAGAGCCCTCTATTGTCTGCGTGGTGAATTGCAATCAAAATTAAATCATCAAAAAGCATTACATCCCCCCCCCCCCCCCCCCCCCCCCCCCCCCCCATCTGACTCTATTTTTTCCCTTTCTCTCAAATTACACATGTCTCATCAGTTGCCTGGGTAGTTCCCACTGGGGTTTGAATTGTATTATGTGATAAGTTACACAAATGAACCCTGCGTGTAAAAGACAATGTTTCACATTAGGTGGTGCAATTCCGTGATATCTTCCTTCAAAAAATGACGACAAATTCATTTCAAAGAGCTGTTTGAGATCTTTGAAACAAATATTAACACGCCTTTTACTTTTACCTGGCACTTCCTGCTGGTTACTGCCCTCCCCTTGTTTCATGGCCAGGTAAGAACCTCAAACTGCTCTAATGGCCGTGAATGCTTTCGTAAATTTCTTAAAAAACATCCGACGATGCATAAATCAAGCCTAAGAGCCCAGCGGTGACTCTGACATCGTAAAGCAAAGTAGCTCAATCACAGAGCTAACATATTCCTGGCAAAGAGTCGATTTGTTTTTGTTTTTTTTGGGTTTTTTCTTCTCATAGAATCCCGATCATTAGACTTCACAGAGACACTATAAATCTAGAACCCACTGCAAATCATAATGTTTCAAGTAGCTACAAAAACAAACTGCTTTGTCTGGGCTCAACAGAATACACTGATCCTAAATCTGGAGCTGGAGGAAAGTTTGTGAAATGTTACATATCTTACTGCAAAGTACATATGAGTCATGATTTATTATTACTCAGTTAATATGTAGGCTTGTTTAACAGAAAGGCGTTAAAGATGCAAGGACATGTTGCTAATGTAGTACATGTGTAGGTAACGATGGTACAACCTAAATAATGTAGTGAATGAGTCTCAAATCCTCATATGATTTCACTGAGCGTCTCATATGGAGGTGTTTTTATTTCAAGGCCTCTGAGCAAAGTGTGTGTCATTGAGTGTGGGTCGATTAGGACAGCGTTCGAGGAAGTTCTTCAACAAGAACTTCTTTCTTTCTTTTTTTTTATAACATGACTATGACTGCATGACGATACTGTGGGGAACCAATCTTCCCACAGCAATGCTGAATTGTGCTGACACATGTGAATTACAACTCATATAACGTCAAGATCACTTGCTAGAATATGTGGCATGTATACCGATTTCAAATCAACCAAATAGTATAAAGTAGTATGTGGACTTTTACGAGTAACACCTTATAGATAAATAAAGTCGCAAATTTTGTTTACAGTTTCATTTTAAACCAATGCTACATCACAAAGCTATTTAATTCACGCATCTGTCCGGGTTGATTAATTTTTGTATAACAGCAGCTCTGACAATAGTTCTGGTTGCAAGGCTAAGACAATTGTTAGTTAACGTATAAAAGCATTATATTTGACATTTGTCTCTAAGAAGATATTTATTTAACATTTATCAAAGGAGCCTCTGATGTCTCCTTATTCGATTAAGTTTATTAGAGAAAAAAAAAAAGAGAAGCTGGTGTGAGAGAGAGACTCTATACAGTAGCTGTTATAATCTAAGTAATATCAGGAACTAACTTTTTTTTGTGGATGTTTCACATTATTAAAGAGAACCACGAATGAATAAAATGTATGACGTGTCTTTCTTTAATTAGCAAGAAAATCTATCTGTAAGAAAATCTAATCTAATCTATAAATACCAGTGGGATAAGAGGAATAAAACATTCCGAGGAGTGCAGTTGTAGGAAAATAATCAACTTCGGGGTGAGGACAGTAACTCCATATTACATCAGGATGCGCCGCACCACCCTGCTATTAGCCATGTATCCTGCGGAATGCACAATTTGAAATTAAAACAAACCAAAAAAAACGAGTAATCCAAACGTGAATTTTGAAAAAAAACTAAAAACTCCCAAACTCCCAAAACAGTTTTCACGTTCATATGAGGTGGTTTTTCAGACAATGCGACAATTGACCCAGCTTTTAACACACAACATCACTCAATGGAAATACAGACCATTTGCAATTATGCTTTGTCTGAACCTTTAAAATATAAATTCTATTTTGCACAAAATTGCAATGGAAACCCAGCTCCTGATTGTTTTCCTGTAACAGCACACCCCCTAGTGTTTTATTCCTTTTTTTTTTTTTCTTTTTTTCTTTTAGAAACGATCATGAATTTGATGATGAACTCTAACTCTAACACAGGGTTTCCCTTTCCCTTTCCCTTTTTTTTTTTTTTTTTTTTTTAAAGAACGCTTTAGCAAATAAAAGATTATAGTCTTGTGGAATGGGCAAACAAAAGCTACTTTAGCTCTTTCAGTTTTTCACCCTATATTCCTGAGAAAATGCTGTTTAATCTGAGGGGAAAAAAATATTGGATCTTATTTTTATTTTATTTATTTATTTATTTATTTTTACATGCTTAATATCCAGGACAGAAAACCTGTGAGTCATTTGATATTCTGAGTAATGTAACCATTTCTGATTAAATTGAATTCAGTACTTTATGTACTTTATTAAGTACGTAGTTTACCCAACCTACCATCTTTTACATTCATGTTACTGATTTTATTCTATAACGACCCATCCTTATACGGTCGAGATGGTGGAGTTTCATTTTGTATCTGCTTCCTTTTTTTTTTTTTTCTCACATGTATGCTTGATATAATGATAAAAAGCCTGATAAGCATATTGATCAAAAGAACTAGTGGGTGGCTGCAGAAATATTTCTGCACATTAATTCTCATGGAATTCAGGCCAAAGATCACTGCATAATCCTCTGAAATAAGTGTAGAAATGATCAACACACACACAAAATCACTGGGGTTTTTTATATGCTTTTTCAGTCAGTATGTCTAGAAAAAAGGCTTGTACTATAAACTCTACCATGTACTTTAAACTCCTACTGTATCCTTCAGTGTATTGTTAACACTGCTCGCTGTCAGAGAACTGACAACTCTTACACTTACACCAAACTAAATCCCAATCTAGCAATGCCGTTTTTCATACACTGCAGCTCATGGGCTTTAGCTTGCTCAAGAACTGAAAAAGAATGAAAGGTTATATTTACAGTGCCATAAAAATCTTTAAATGAACTGCTTCAGGTGATATCAGATGGCAGACTGGACCCAAAGGCAAGAGAAATCTGTGAATGGATGAGTGCAAAAAATACGACGACTATAGAACACAGGAGATAAATGTCAAATCCTATTGCTATAAACTCTTAAAAGGGACGGCATGTATAGAGTAAGCAAGCACTGGCAAAAGACCAAGGTCCCCATTAAAACATTGCTGCAAATGGATTACACTGCAAATTCTCTTCTACAGATTCATTTCATGTGGTTGTTCCAGAGGTACAGAGGTAAACATTTCCAATTAATCAAATGTAAGACAATGAAATATTTGGATGGTACACGAGTTTGGGGCCTTTTAGAGCAAATATATATTATGAACAATTTTCTAAAATAATACATAGAGTTAGTCTTCAGAGTAATCAGCATTAGATTCTATGACTTTCTGCCATTTACCTGTGCAAAGAACCTGTGCATCTATTCTGGCAATGAATGAATACCGTCATAAAAGGAGTTTTTGAGGAAACTAATTCATCTGTGCAATTTTGTATATCCTCCACTTTTTTCGAAATGTTGATCAGAGAGAGTATGTTGCAGTGACATACAGTAAACAAGTGGAAATCCGATGAGATGTCCGGTGAGTAGGCTGGATGCGGTAAACTTCCCAAGTGCCTTTCGTCACTTTTGCAACATGTGGCCTTGTGTGCCATGAAGGAGGATGATTTACTTTTGTAAATTGCGGCTGGATGATCGTAGTTCATTGCTTTTTCCACTTAATTTGATCAATTGATCACTGTAATGTCCGGCGCTTGACAGTTTCTCCAGGATCAAGCAGCTCATAATAAAGGTGTAAATGTACCTGTAATGCAGGAGTCAAGCCACTGAACAATCTTTTCTCTCTAAAAAGTGCATGTGGAACTCACCTACTAACTTTCAGAATCTTACCCATTGTCTTCAGACGCCTCATTCTACTCTTCTACGAACAGAATGATCAATATTCAAACCTCTTGCCAGCTCTTGAGTCGATTGTGCCGCATCTTCATCCAACAGATTCTGCAGCTCCTCATCTTCCAGTTCAATTCTTGGCTTATCATTAGCTTATCATTTTTTTTTTGACTGCGTGGGAATGTTTAAACATCTCTATATATTTAAGTGTCTTATATCAATGCTGATGAATCTTTACTTGTAGGAACAATAACTTTTCCATAGCATTTCATTTTGGTGATGCTTTCGAGTACATTGCAAGGAAATTTTATTTGGAATGTAAAAAAGAAAAAAATCTAACCACCTTTCAACCTCAAGATGTATGTAATTTATTTTTAGTGAGACAGATTTCTATTTTCCATTACTTTCTACTCTCCAGTGCAAAATTTAATATGCATTCTTTTTTTGGATAACAAACATGTTTTGCTTATTGAGTAGATTTTAAAAGGTTTGTTTGTTTGTTTGTTTGTACTAAATTTTGCTTTAATACCTTTGATCATTATTTCGACGAGAGGAAGAGATCAGAGATCAGCCTAAGACAAACCTCATCCCCTAATTCCCCTATATATATAATATTGGAACAAACGCACAAACAAACGCTCGCTTTTGACTCCAGTGTAAACACGCGTGCACTAAAAGATCGCACACATTTCACACGTGATCATACACTGTTTACGTGAATTTTGTGAGTAACACGGGATCCCATATGGAAAAAAAAGAACACGCAACGCCTTAAAACCGCACACGTGAACTGGTGAGACACGCTGTAGGTATGGCATCATGCGAACGCCATGTGATCGCATGTGGAAAAAGTGCACCGCGGGCGAGGGAGTGCGTGAAAACAGGACCCGTGTGACTTTTCTGTAAGGACTCGTTGATATGACGCTACGGTCCCGCGATCAGTGCCGCAGAGGCTGTGCGTAAAGTGCCGATGCGGATTTATTGTGCCACGATGCGCGCGGGGTTTGAGCGAAGCCCTTAGGTTAAAGTAGTCTACGCTACTCCTCCATCAGTGACCTGCTCTCCTCTGGCTTTTCATTCAGAGTTCTCTAACAGGAGAGAGAGAGATGAGGAGAGTGAGTACACGGCGCTGCGAGTTGCGCGTCTCCGCTATTGCGCATGATACTGCGGCGCCGCACCGATCCGCGCCGCAACTCACCTTGAAGCGGAGGCTGAGCGCCTCTTTTTTTTTTTTTTTTTTTTTTTTTTTAACCTGAGGAGCGACGCAGCGGTAACCAATCCACGCCCCTCGGTCCTCCCACGTCCACCAATGACATTCGAGCGGGGGCGGTGTCAACGAGCTAAATTCTGGGGTTTGGTTTTACGCCGGCGTCGCTATCTAAAGGCGCGTCGGGCCGCGTCGCGCTGGTGCAGGTGCAGAGGCTCTTCGAGAGAGAGACAGAGCGAGAGCGAGAGAGCGAGAGAGAGCGAGAGAGTGATAAGGATGCGAAAAGGAGAGAAGGGGAAGAAGAAGGGCGAGAATGAAGGGAAGCGCCGGAGGAAAGGGTGCAGGGCATGAGTGAAAGGATTTCAGCAGCTGTCAGTGCGTCTAGCATCCCGGGGGCTCGTCTATGACTGATTTCTAGAAAGGGGGCACTTTGAGATATGATGAGCTCTCTTACTGGCTGGCAATAGTACTATGATTTGGTATGTGGCCACTTTGATAGCAAGTGTGTTCAGCGCCCGAGGAACGGCCGCTCAAGGTGAGTTGAAGTGCAACGTTTGATGCCCTTCTGCGCTCAAGTTGCAATCTTCTTGCTGGTAACCCCTTTGACTTTGATGTGCTCTTGTTTTGTTTGATTTTGTCCCCCCCCCCCCTTTTTTGTTTTTGTAAATATTATTGCAGGCGTTACTAAACTGCACCGCACGACTCTTGATGAAGTTGTGCGGTCCCTGAATTATACAAGTAGACACGTTTTATACTGTAGATCAGAGACAGGTGACTTGATCTGAAAACATCAAGGAACCGTTTAGTAAAGCTTCTAAGAACATGTCCTTGCTGACGTCTGGTATGGATGGATGGATGAATGTATGTAGTTTTGCACTGCAAACTGTTTTGTGCACCTGTGCAGCATGCACCTGTTCTAACACCATGATGTCATTCATGTTCACCTCAAATGCTGGACATGCTTGAGAAAGAATGATCAAGGATACATTATCAAGATGCATTCTGTAACATGGTGATATACAGTATGATATGTAATAACAACACAGAGCAACCATCTGAGCTCTGATTTTCTTTACCTGCTTTGGCTGGATGTTTAATGGACCCAGATTTGTGCCCTGGTTTGCTTGATCACATGAAGGATGCGATATTTAAATACTGGCGATTAATTAACAGCTTAAAGTGAGACAAGTAAAGTGTGACTGTCTGAGTGCATGCTGTCTTCTAG
>JAOVYU010000026.1:14008252-14022713 GCA_025674565.1 Synodontis membranacea
TGAACTAGTTATAGAGCCTTTGATCAGTTAAAGGATTTTCTGAGCAGAGAAAGAAGGCTTTTCAAGGTTGCGGCCGTCCCTCACAAGCATGTTCGGGGAAACGTTGAACTGAGAGTGAAAGTGTTTAAAGGAGGAATGGAATTTTTATTTGTTGCTTTTGAATGAAGGTATGTCTGTGTGACTTGGAGGACGTACTAGGACTTTCAAAGTCTGCTGTTACCTCCCTAGTGTGTAATGGTTAAAAAGAAAAAAGAAAACAGAAAATAGGCAGGGAGAACGGGCGAATTAGGAAAGTCTGTTGTTTGTACGTCGTCTAGTGCGTGTAGCCGTCTGCAGTTGCCCCTAGCATCTGAATCAAGGAGATGGGGTGGAGGCATCTATGCACAGTTATTCAGCAAACCAACAAGCAGTGATGTTGGATAGAAAGCGTAAGTGTGATGTTCCAGGATGCAAAAACAAACAAAAAAAAAAAACATAGCTAATGTAGTCTACCAGAGAAAGATAACATACAAAAATAGGGTCTGACTTTCAGTTTCGACGAAGTCCCAAAAATGAAACATGGCTCACCATGGATATCACAGACTTTTTCATCTATAAACTCATTCCATATACTGCAGCAACATCTGCATCTGAATCTGACAAAGCTGTGCCAGTCGACCCCCAGTCTGCACACAATAAGCAAAATGTTCAAAAAATTCCAATAAATCAAACATTAAAGGCTGTATTGAATATTGTATGAGTCCTCCTTACCTTAGTTAGCTTGCACGACCAAAGCCCTGGGTAAGATTAGCCAATCAGCCAGCGTTAAACTTCTTTCCATGTTGGTAAGTTTAGATAAAACATGTAGTTTGACTAATTTGGTTTGCTTGCCTACATTATCTGAGTTGACAATATTATTCGATCGATAAGCAAATTAGCATGCTGTTGCTAGTTCGGTTTAGCTTGACTAAGGGGCCTATACAGCGTTAGTGATGTGACAAGTGGTACAAGGTACGCGATTATTATATGCACTGTATATAGTTTCGGGAGTCCGGTTTTTAAAGTGTAAAATCACAACTATGCTCATCAAATATGGTATACTGTGTAGCTCATGTTATATGTTAGCTCTGCAATGAGTAGTATGTTGTTTCGGAAAAGTATTGTAAAGAAATTTAACAAAGTCTCTAAAACATAGGACTTAAAAGAAAGTTTAAAACGACCAAATTACTTGGATATGGAATGGACGGTTCATCGTCCGCTTTCATTTTCAAACTCGAGTTCATTCATTAAAAAGCTTAACTCTTTGCGTGGAAGCCATTGTTTACCTCACATGATCTTTGTAATTATCAGACAACATGCTATATCTATTTCCAATAATATTGTCTATATTAGGGATGTCATAAGGACTGCATGACTATTTCATTTTTACTGGATGATGAGTTAAGGAGCAAAATCATGACATCACTATACATAGTGCCGTTAAATCCTTATTTACAATCAAGAGCATGCATGCATCCATTATCTATACCACTTATCCATCAAGGAACAGGGAAACTGGAGCCAATCCTAGCTGACTTGGGGGGCGGGGCACACCTGGGGCAGGTCACCAGTCTACCTGAGGGGCGAAGACAGAGTCGAACGGTCATGCATTGTCACATTTACACTTGTGCAATTTAGGAAAGGAAGGGAGGAACTTTAGGGAGGAATCTGGTACACCCAGAGGAAACCCGCAAATGCACCAGCTGGTTTAATGCACTCTTTGCATGACTTGACATCTCAGCTGTAATCGTTGATTCTGGAACTGAGACCGCACAACACTGAAGCTCATGTCCGACAACATAGCCTTCCTTATAGCACAACGACTGGCTTTCCTTTGGATAGAGGATCCTATGTCTAGACTAGTGTTTCCCTACCTGTGTGACACCCCCCCCTCCCTCCCGTTCCGTGATAGCTCGCGCCTATAAATCCCCCGACAGTGACCCTGGAGTTGAACCGTCATGTTTAATTCAACCTTTAGTAGTGTCTGAAAACGAGTGTAACTCAGCTTGTACGTGTGGCAGTGTATTAGTGAGATTGGACCGTAAATAAGACTGGCTAATTTGCTCGTATGAAAATATGCAATCCTCCGAAAGCCCACTTTGTGAATCAGCAATTATTAAGTTTACTCATGCAAACCTTTAGTGAATCAAACGCCGTGAAGCATATGGTATGGTTTAATCAGTGTACAGAGGATGACTGGGGTATTGTTCAACAGCCTGATTACCTTGAAAGTAGAGCTCGGGTTTAACTACAATCCTTTTTTTTTAATTTCTTTTCGGTTCCCAGCCAACAGATTCTGTGAATTTTTCATACGCAGACCTCTGACACTCAAGACGGTCCAGATTGCTCTAATATGACAAACATCGCAGTTATCACCTTTTGGTAACTATATTGCTAAGGCTGTGCATAATACGGATGTCAGATCCCTCTAGGTTAAGTGGAGAACTTCTGTTGCCATAGAAACGTGGATAAGCAGCATTAAAACGAACTTCCTCGTGGGAGGGTCAGAGAAGAGAGCAAAGTGATTAAATCCACTCTACCATGGCAGCAAGTCAGTGCTAATCCTGGGGGATTGAACAAGAGGGTCACTATTGTTTAGTCTGACCCATACACAGGATCCGATTAGGGTTATGAATGAGTCTACATGACAAAACTGTGAATCCTTCATTTTGTGCAAATGACTAGTGTAGTGCCCTTTTGGTATCTTTCATTAAGGCAAACTTGCGTGGGATGGTACTGAGGTCATGAGAGGGCTGTTGGAGAATGGTGACTTTTATGACCTTGGAACATTCCTTAACGGTCAATAACAGAAAGAAAGAAAGCCTGTCCACTTGGAAGCCATTCTGGCATCACTCCAAGGACTTATTTTCAGTCATATAAGACCAGATTCTTATCTACTTGAACGAAGAGAGCTCCAGATACTAGAAATAAATCAATAAGATGTTGTTTAATGAGACATGGATTTCACGTTTCCTTAACTTACACATAAAACATTATTATTTCCTAGTTTCTGCTCGGTTTGTTCAAATGGAAGACTGAAGCCACCTGCTGCATCACAGGGCACCTGAGCACACTGGGGAAATGACTGTCTGCCCTCCTCCGCATGCTCAATCTCACAGATGCAATTGGCTAGTGGCTGTGTGATTGACAGTTAAGAGAGAGAGAGAGAGAGCCCTCCCACTCAAAGAGCATGACCAATTTTGCTCCCTTGGCTGTGGCGTCATTGGAATTCAGACTCACAATTTCTCCGATAATAAAGTGAAGTTGCACCACTCAGGAGCCAGCCCCGTTTACCTTTATGAACTGTATCGACATATTCCTCCACTTCCATCTCTTTTTTTTTAGGGTTTGGGTGTGATCTCTAGGACTCACAGTAAACAAGATGCCGTTCAGTCCTATAACGTTGGCGCTTCTCATTAATCAGGAGGAATTAGCAGTGCTCCATCTGTAGTGCCCCTAGAGCCATTCACATGATATAAGGTGTAAGTTTAAGTTAAAATGCTAGCTTAGGTGCGAAACCTGACCACATAACTTTGCAATACGCAAATACGGACAGCGTGAGGCCATGCTGTTTGTTGTGCAGATGTGAGATGAGCAGGTCGTGTGGAGGCAGCAACTGGCTTTGCTCTTGTTGACGTTGACACGGGGAGCTCTCCGTGGTGCTGATGGCTTCACAGCCTGGCGTAAGTGCTGAGCATTCAGCTGAGTGGGCCCCACCATATGCTGCAGTCACTCTGCAGATGGCTTTATGGGCAATAGCAAAGGCCACAGTCCTCAACAGATAAACAGCAGAGCACTGGAGAATGATGAGTAAACTGTGTTTCAAATGTGTCTTTGGCCAAACTATAATGTGTAAATCTCTATGGGTATACGTCACCACAATACCGTGGCGTTTTACTGGCTTTTGATTGCGCACCCTGTTTATGTATCGTCATCATTTCAGGCAGCTGTAAAAGCAATCTGTACGCATACGCATCAGGTACGCATTAAAAGAGAGGCCCAGGAAAAGGATAAGAGAAAGGATAAGCAAGAAGCAAATGCCCGTCTTCCTTTATCCACTCACTACCTCGGTTTAGAATATAAGCATTTAGTGGATATACAGTAGTACTCAATGCTTTGGTAATTACTGTAAACATGTGTTGTACCAAAGATGACCACTTCCTAGTAAAGGAAAAGTGGAATTTACAATAGAAATAATCTGACAATCTAAAGTAAAGGTTTGTTTGGTTTGTCCTCTGTTTCTTTGGGAAACAGATGACTTTGCTGTCAGAGAGAGCTCCAAGTAGAGTCCAATTAGTAACAGTAAACCTAAAGATAGTCAGATATTTAAGCAATTCAAGAATCTTTAGCTCAGTTCAGTTCCCTGAAACGTTCCACAGGGTTTTGCACGTTCACAGTGTCCACGTGACTAGGCTTTGCTCCTTGTAACCTATGCACAATACTTTCACTAAATACTTCCTGGCAACTAAAGTAACATCGTCCAGCTCCTGTAATGCACCAGCAGACCAGGGTGACTAATATAATGCATTTATGGACTAACACTACAGTTGTGCCATTCTCTGTACATTGCATTAGGGGTGTGTAAATATTTGTTAGGTAAAGCAAAGGTATTGCACTGTGTCACCAGTTGCAAGTCTTCCTTTCACTCGGGGTCGCAAAAAAAAACCCCATAAAAGCAAAGTGATAAAATGGAGAAAAAAAAAACAAAAACAAAAACAAGCAAAAGAAAAAGCTTCAGAGCCATTGAAAATGAAAATGGGAAAACAAAATAACAGCTTCTTAATTTAATTTAACCCTTCGTGGCCTGTCAAAAATGAATTTCTTTTAATATCTATGCGATTACAGAGCGCAGAAGTAGGGTTCAAACATTAACTCAGTCTGAAGCATCTGTCCATATGTTTCCATTTATTGCGAGATTGTACGCAGCTTGCTTAAGGAGTTATGAGGCAAAAAAAAAAAGGCTTTTTTCCCCCCCTGACAGCTCAGTTCAGTTCATTCAGTCAATATTGGAGACACTGGCCGGAGAGGCAGAAAAAAAATGGTGTGCTCAAGATTTTAGAAAACCTTCTCAGCTCACGGCCACATTATCTCTTTACACAGAGCTGTAGGTCAAATGGGACCTCATTATGAGAGCTGATATTGTTCTGAACATTTTGCTGTAGACACATGGGTGTAATGCCTTTAAAGGTGAAGAAAATGCCTTTGGGCCCCAAAGGGTTCAAAAGGAAATGAATCCCTCTCCCCCCTCCCACCCACCGCCAATAATTCTTATCCAATAATTATCCAAACTATTAGAAAAAAAAAAAAAAATCAATATTGAATCATTTTGAATTCTTCTGCTTGATTAACCCAAATATAGAGAAATGCCACAGCAGTACATTTCCAGCATGAACAGAATCAATCTAATAGTACTACTTGTTTGTTCTACATGCCGTTCTCTGTTTGCTATGTGTAATGAAATGTAAATGTAATGTAAAGAAATGCATTTCTGCATTATTAATATATTCTTCTTGAATACTGCTTCTGGAAAATCCATCCTCTGGCTTGCTCATTAGGGATAAATCTAAATTATATTTATATATCTGTGAAGCTGCTTTGTTACTTAAAGCTCTATTTTCAGTTAAAAAAAATAATAATAAAAAATTGGTCTGAATTGATTTTTTTTTTTTTTTTTTTTCAGCCACTGTATCATTTAGTGTCTTAAATCTACCCTTCTTGCTACTAGATATCCAGTAATTGCTGACACACATTCAGGTCATTCTTTAATTTTAGCCCCAAAATGAGCATAGTGTGCATGGACCCCATGCTCACATCAGCACCTTTTTTTTTTTTTTTTGGCCAATGCAGCTTCACCACCCCCAATCTGCAAAGCATTCCCATGATTTATTGCTCTGCTTTATGATATGCTGCGTCGAAGGCAGACATGAGCCAAGAGCCTGTGAGGATGAACATCAGTCCTTCGCAAAGAGGATTTTCCTCATTATGACTTGCTTGTAAATTCTGGATATGACATTTGCATTTGTGTGTAATTAGTTCTGGGTATCAGTTCCAGATCTCCTCTCTTTAATGGCATCTCTGCTGCTCCATTCTGCCCTGCGTTTACATTTATTTAGAGCATCTGGCTCCTCTCCATTGTGCCATTGTCTCACAAAATGCACAGTTTGACGGCAGTGAAATCTTTCCCTTGTGATCTTCAATGTATTTTGTTATGGCTTTTCTAAGAGCAAGGCGTTTTTTAGAGTCATTTTATGCCCTTCATCTGCATACAGTATAACGAGTGAGCCAGTGAAAGAGAGTTAGAGAGTTAGAGGGAGAGAGGGAGTGACAGAGAGAGTACACAGACCGAGAGAGAGAGAGAGAGAGGGAGAGAGAGAGATGTCTCCGGCTGGGGTAAATGCATCGCCAGTTGCAGCGGCAGCAGCAGGAACACCAAGAGCTGACTATGAATTAAAAGGATCTCAGCTGCTCTTCTTTTCTGCTTCTTTCTCTCAGCACTCCTGACTACACCATGTTCTGAAGACTTATTTTACACTCATTTACTGCTGTATGATGGTGGATTACTGTGCCTTCATATGCTGTCATTTACGTTCACGCAATTACCATAGGTTCACAAGAGCAAGGAACATGTTGCTTGTGGCTTGTGTGCACATTCCAGTGTTTTGTTTTGTTTTGTTTTTTTAGGAGGAGTGGAAACTAACATTATACATTATTGCTTGCTAGCAAAACAGACTACATTTGGACATTTATGATTGATTGATTGAAAAAGAGGGTTTTTTTTGTTTTAGCTAACTAAATAATGTCCCCATGCCAGTAAGTTTGCTATCATCACACACTTGCTATAGACCTTGCTTACTACTACATGGCCTGTGTGTTCATTCACAGTCAAACAGCTGTTCTTCACTGCAGATTGTCAAAACGGAGGTGTTTGGTAAAGAATTACGGATAAGTGGAAGAGTTTGATGAGAGATGATTCCATGAAAGCACTGTTTCAATGAGGAGAAAGATGAGGCCTGTGTACAACCAGATCCATCATCCAGCCTGCTTTTTACAATCTTTAGGCTTTACTTTAGTGTAACCACCAAGCCTTATAATAGCCTAACTGTCTGCGCCTGTGATACAAGCTACTGATTTTATCTCTGGCTGATTCTGAGAAGCGCACACACACACACGCACACACACACACACACACACACACACACACACACACAGCAGAGGAATGATGTTATTCTTCCATAAAGATGATAAAATGTTTAATATTTATCCTCATCCAATGGCTTACAGTATCTCTCAGTCAGCGTTACTAGTTTAAGTGCATTTCCCAATAGTCACATGGTAACATTGCGAAAGCTTGAAAATAGTTTGAAAATAAGCTTTGCCTAGGTACTTTCAGTCTTAAACACTTTTAGAGGTTTATGTTCATTCCCTTGTGATTTCGAGACTGGACTGCTGCAACTCCCTCCTGGCAGATCTGCTTCTGGGTGCCATTCAGCCTTTGTAACTGATCCAGAATGCATCTACATGACTTTTTTTCAACCTTCATAAGTCCTCATACACCACACCATTGCTACATGCCCTTCACTGGCTCCCTGTAGCTGCCTGCATCAAATTTATAATACTTCTGCCCGCCTATAAAGCCAAAACCAGACCAGCACCCACTCACCTCAAAGCACTTATCATACCCGCACTGCACCGCACTCCGTCTGATCCTCTAGCGCTGCTCGACTGGTCCCACCATCTCTCAGGGTACCAGATGGCATACATCAAGACTCTTCTCCATTCTGGCACTTAGGTGGTGGAATGAACTACCCATAGAGAGTTACCCCTAGTAACTGGCAGTTTTCAACCAACATCTGAACACCTTTCCTCTTGCTGAAGTGCTTAAATTAACACATTAATTAAAAAAAAATACTTTTCTTAGCACTGTATATTATCTCCCCAACAGAACTGTTAGACTGATATTGGTAGTCTGTAATCTAGTAAACTGTATCAGGATGAATTTATTGATAGAGATTTAATTTGTGCTGGATAAATGCAGAAAGGAAAATATACATTTCTGAAATATCATTTGAATTTTTTAAGCACTATTTCTTTTTCCCCAAATAACGAGCAAAATCTTGCACTATTTGACATTTTACACATCACACTAAACTTTCTTTCTTCTTTCTATTAAAACTGTGAGAACTTTTTCACTGAGCTGCAAATGACTGCACACCAAAGATCTATCTGCTTTGCCATAGTAGTTATTTTTGAATTTTATGGAACTGTAGGAAATACCAGGTGTCTCTATTTTTCTCTTCCAGGATTGATTAATATTGTCAAAATGTAGGCAGCACCTGCCACCCACACACGTGCTTAGCATGCGGGCAGGTAGAGTTGAAAAGGGGCGTGGCCGAGCGCACCGCAGGCGCTCCATGACAGTACTCCCCAAGGGTTCTTTCCCCGGAGCACCCAATGGTGGACAACTCCGGTGGGTCTGGGCCTGTGGGCTGTGACTTGGCAGGGGAGGTAAGATCTGGGACAGTCTCTCTAACCTCATGGGCAGGAGGAGAAGTGGAGACATGAGGGAAGCTTGAGGGGGGAGTAGAGCCGGCGGTCGAGGGCCGAGGCAGGAGTGGAGCCCTCCCCGGAGCCAGAGGGGGAGTGACGTCAAGGGCGGAAGTGGAGGGGGAGCGATGCCCCGAGTGCAGTGAGGGATGGCAGCGACCTCCGATGTGGAGCCTGCAGGCAGAGGGACGTCCGGGGTGGAGCATGGAGGTGGAGTGACGGACAAGGCTGAGGTGTGAGACACCACAACGGCCGGCGCCAAGGAAAGTTCTGGAGTGAACCTGGGGGCGGGAAAGCTATGGGAGGGACCCATCTAGGCTCTGCAGCTTCGAGTAGAGTTGAGGTGAATACAGGCTGGCTGGTGCTGGAGGTGAAGCAGGCTCTGGGTCACTACTGTAGTTGGGGCTGGCTCCGAGTGAGAGGCTGGAGCTAAGGCTGCGGGACAGTCAAGCTCATAGATGGCTTGACGACGTAGTCCAGGAAGCCTGGCGACAGATCCATGACGTCATCCATAAAGACCGGCGGCGGATCCACGACGTCATCCGTAAAGACTAGAGGCGGATCCATGACGTAATCCGTACAGCCCGGCGGCAGATCCACGACGTATTCCATACAGCCCGGTGGCGGATCCACGACGTAATCCATAAAGCCCGGCAGCGGATCCACGACGTAATCTGTAAAACCCGCCAGCGCATTGACGTAGTCCCTAAAGTCCGTCGGCGGATCCACGACGTAATCCTGATCGGACTTTGGCTTGGAGTTGGAAGTAGAGTTGGAGGTAGAGTTGGAGACTGACACTGGAGGGGGCTCAGGAGCGGTAGCCTCCATCTTGGTCACTGGAAGGAGCTCAGGAGCGGTAGCCTCCGTTTTGGACACTGGAGGGATCTCAGGAGCTGTGGCCTCCATTTTGGGCACTGCAGGGAACTCAGAAGTCTTACCGGAGTAATAATCCAGGACAGCCTTGTCCCCATTGACCTCAAAAAATCCCTCCAGCCCTATCCCAAAGTTGTCGAGGTTCCATGAATCTGGATGGTTGGTGGCGATGAAGTGCTCTGCGAATGGGCGCACATGGCCTGTGAGCCAGCGCAGCCTGCACCGCACCCAGATGTATTCCGATGGCTTGGGGTCTAGCATGCACTCCCAGAGCAGCCGGCACTCATGCAGGTAGAAGGCAGGGTGGTCACTTACCCCGTCGTAGAGTGCCAGCATCGGACAGTTCCATTTCCCAAGAAGCAGGGAGGGCATGGTGTGAATGTAGCCGTCTTTCGCCCGTGATGATCCCGCTGCGTCCATTATACAGGCGAAGCTTTCTGTAATGAATTGCATGTGTGTGTGTGTGTGTGAGAATGCGGACGCAAATGCAGGGATCACAGGAGAGGAGGACGTCAAGTTAAGCACATTTATTATGAACCAAGCGATACAATCTGAGGCGGAAGAGGAAACTGAAACACGAGTAATCTGAACTGAGGGAAAAACAGGAAATGAAAGAGCCGAGAGAAAACACTTGGTACGGCAGACGTTAGCGCTTTACAAAACTTTGAAACAGAAAAGGTCTCTCTTAATCAGTCATAATCACATTCATGAGAACTCGGATATAGAGCTGGATACAGTCAAACCTCTGGCAAACCTCTGAGGTGAGTGGAGCTGAGCATGCGACACACGCTGGAAGAGACGGAAAGAGTGACATTAGAATGACGTTAGAATGACGCCAAAGCTTTGCCTCGGAGCGTGAGACCAAGACACTTTTAAATGCCACTTAATGAGCACTGATGCAAAGCAGGTGCATAGCAGCACGCTGTTGCGGGCAGATAGAGTTGAAAAGGGGGCTTGGCCGAACGTGCCGCAGGCTCTCCATGACAGCACTGTAGTGACCCGGAGTCAGACTTTAAGGACAGTCGGTGACATTTTAATGAACTGTGCGTTAAAATAAATTAAACAGTATGTAGGCCAGATAAAATTCAGCATTATTTGTATATACAGTACGCAGTATGTATTTTTTTTTTTTCACAGCTTTACCCCACTTTCTCTCTGTTTGGTCACCTTCCACGTCACACCCCCAGCTAGTTCTATACACTTACATGACTGCTACCAACCACATGCTTCCTCTGAGACACATAAAGCCATCTTTTTGAACTGCAACTCATGCTGTGCCACGTGAGCACACAGACACTCGCAATTGATGATGTTACTGTGACTGACAGGGAGACTAATCCCTCCCATCAAATGAGGATGGCCAATTTTGCCTTCTTGGACTCCCGGACACACACGGCTGTGATATTGTTGGAATTCTTAATCTTCTTATTTCCCAATATTATCGTTGTTTGTCCAATTAGGGGCTATCAGTCATTTATTCTGTTTTTGCCATGTAGCTTATAGTGTAGCAGCTCAGATTTTTGGAAGGCTTTAGCCTGCTCCCAGCCCCTTTGCAGGGTTGTGTTTGCATTTGTAGGTATTGAACAGATGATCTGAAATCAGCAACACTGTTTGATGCATTCACAGTAATCCAACATGAGAAGGATATAATTAGAGACACAGAGAAGCGCAGTAAGAGGCCACTTGTTCCTAACGCTCTATTTAGCCTCAGCAGATAGCCCTCTTTCCTGACACTGCAGGTGCAGCCTGACTGGCACCAAGCACAACCTGCTGGAGCTTGCCGTTGTGTGTGTGTGTGTGTGTGTGTGTGTGTGTGTGTGTGTGAGTGATCAGAGAACGCGGGACTATAAGGCTTGACAGTCTGATTTACATGAATAGAGAAACTGCTGTCCCAGCGCTTTGATTTCTGCCCAATGCAGGTGCAGTGCCAAGTGAATCTCCAAGTGAACATATCTGATTCAGCAAAAAAGATGGCACTTTTATTTGTGCGCATGCTCCGGTGTCAAGTGAGATCACTGGAATGCTTTGGAGCCAGAAGAAAGCTGTAAGATCAATAAGAAACTTTGGCTGTGCAACTGCAACACATTCGCATCCAGGGCATAGTTTTATTTTTTTGTTTTTTTTATTTACACACACTCTAGTGGCCTTCAGGCATTGAGACATTCTGACAGATGCTTCTGTGAGAGTGAAAGAAGGAGAGAGAGGCTCTGTTTTTGGAGTGTTGGTGTTTAGTCAGCATCACAGGTCAGTGTGGAGTGTGTGAGTGTGTCTGAAGCTGAACAGCAAGCAGATGGAGCTCTCAGAGCGGACAGATGTCTCTGCCGCCCGGCCTCATCGCCTCCTCTGACATGTGAATCTGACAAAGCGCCTCACTCTCTCTCTCGGCTTCAAGGATTCTATTAAGGAGAAGAAAACATCTTTACTGGTCACGTCTTCTAGTCTGTCCAAGTGACTGTTAAACTATGCTTATTTCGTTAGTTAGACTTTTCTCAGACGCCCGAGAGGTGGAGTTGTTGAGACTTGTCTCAATTGTAATTAAAAAAAGTTTTAAACTTAAAAACATATCCAAATTCTACCAATTTTTGCTGAAAATCATGCACTGTTTTCTTTATATAAATATAACTCATGCATAAGGAAATGAACTGTCCCTGTGGAGGAATACTCTTCATACTCATCGCATATCCAGGTTCTTTGCCCTTTACTTAACTCCTCGCCCCTTTTGTCAGCCCCTCTAATTTGACTGGCAGTGACTTCAAATTCTGATATCTTTGTCTATTTTAACAATATAAAATATGACCACGTTCTTGCTTTTTAGCTATTTGGAGCCCAAACAATATGGCCATTCAGGCAAACAATTGCATTACATTGTTGCCAATAAACGATCTGCGTCATTATATGGAAAAAAAATATCAGACGTTCACTGGCCGGGTCCCACATTTTAAAATGTGACTTGAAGCCACAGACCCGTTTTTTTTTTTTTTTTACTGTCCTCTGCTCTTCGGAGAAGTAAAGAAAATGGTAAACTTCTGTTTTTTTTATTATTTGACAGGCAAAAAGTGATGCAGCAGCTTTTCTTTCCGGCATGGTGTCACTATTTTTTCCAATTTGGCCCCGTCACCTTTACAGCACTTGTTTTCACCCCAAAAGGGGTGTGGTCGTTCTGACGAGAGGGACGTGACATATTCCTGCTCTAATCAATGAGTAAAAAAAGTGATTCAAATGCAGTCCAAAATGAACACCTAGTGCTAATGTTGGTTTACAAAAATTTCAGAAAATTCAATTTTTTAATTAGAAAAAGAGCAATATTGTTTACAGATACAGTTTATTCAGTTTAAGACTGTTGTAAGATCAGCTGATTTCTAATCGGGGCAGAGCTAAGGGGGGGGCAGGCGGGGCCACCGCCCCTGGGCCCAGGGCCCTCCCCTGGATTGTAGAGGGCCCTCCCCCAGCCATAAGAGGCCCCTCCCATATACTAAATACACATAAAGTTATACTTAAAGTAATTCTCTCGTAAAGTTTTTTGTGTTTTTGCACCCACACTTTAAAACTCGTTTCAGTGCCGGCATTTTCCGAACAGACAAGAAAGAGCTATAGTCTACCTCGCGCCATTCTCGAGACCGCAGAGGTGCTTTCTCACCTTGCCTTTTGCTTCATAGGTCCAACATGTCTAAATGAATTCTCTTGTACTGTATAATCACCTTTTTCAAAGTGAGTGCACAGATATTCACTTTTGTCTAATCAGCCCTTTCTGATGTTTTATTTATCTCATTTTTAATCTTTTAATAAAAATGGCATTATATTTTTACATGGAATGTGTTTCGGAGTAAATTATTATTTATTACTTAGTTTTCATCGTAGCAAAAAAAGTTATTGATGATCATTTTTATCGTAGTTTTTGGCAACTGAGTGAATCTTAACCTGTCGTACTTCGTAAAAACAGGAACGTTTTGTAAATATTGAATGACGTGATGATGAATATGCCACCACTCTTTTGTTAGAAGTGTCTTAGAAAATCATTTTTCCTTTAACTTTTACCACAGGCTTGGGTGCTTTAAACGTACTGCTAATACCATTGCACCATGAAACTGGGGTATTTTTAGACCCGATTATCACACCGTGTAAATTTCATTCTCTAACGGCACTAGTGTACGCTCCAGAATAATTTAAAGTCATGAAAATGTGGTCCTAAAAAAAGCAGATGAAACGTCGCATCTACATATGAATGGATCATTATCATGTACCTGCCATGTCATCATTAAACTGCTTCATCTGTAGCAGACGCTTGTAGAATGGAAATGAAACGCCTCTCGTTTTTTGTTGCAGCTCCTCCGACCTTCATCGAAACACCACCACAGTACGTGGAGGCCAAAGAGGGGGGCAGCATCACTCTCAGCTGCACGGCGTTCGGCAACCCCAAACCCTCAGTCAGCTGGATACGGGAGGGAGAGCAATTACAGGACAGCGCCAAGTACAAGGTGGGGACAGCTTTCCGCTCTCAGCTGTTAATCTTAGCTATATGAGGCAAAACGTGCAGAATTCAGTTCTCATTAGTAGCCTGTCCTTTGAGCAACCAAGTGATTAGCCTTGCACAGACTTTAGGTGATTTTGATGCATGCTTTTTTTTGGAAATTCATTGAGGAAATTTATTGGGATACCTATATGACATTCAATCGGCAGCCTTTCAATCCTTTGCGATTACACCATCCACACGTGATTGAGCTAAGCGACAGCCAGAATACTGTTTTGATAAAGGAGTTGGCTACAGAAATACAAGCCAACTTAAATAAAGCCACTTTGTAAAAGTGCGACATTTTCATTTCATTGTGTAGCTCATTTCGTCCATTCATTCGCCTTGATTAAACACTTTAACCTGGTGAGGGTCATGGTGGATCTGGAGTCTATCCCAGGACACTGGAGCACAAGGCAGAAATACAGACTGGATAGAACAGTCTCAGGGGCAACACACTCATTCACATGTAGGAGGATTTAGAGAAGCCATTCAGACTCTTGGGGAGGAAACCAGAGA
>JAOVYU010000026.1:14040473-14062292 GCA_025674565.1 Synodontis membranacea
CCCATGATTGTGAATTCTACTGAACCAGACTGAGAGACCATTTAAAGGCTCAGGAACCCTTTGCAGATGTTTTGGATGTTTGGATGTTTGGATGATTAGAGTGTGACACTTTGAGCCTACAATATTGAACCTTTTCACAATATTCTAATTTTCTGAGATTTTGAATTTTGCGGTTGTAATAATCTGTAAGCCATAATCATCAAAATGATAACAAATAAAGGCTAGAAATATCTCGCTTTGCATGTAATCGAGTCTATAATATATATTGGTTTCACCTTTTAAGTTGAATTACTGAAATAAATGAACTTTTGCATGAGATTCAAATTTTTTGAGTTTCACCTGTATATAGGTATCCTACAACTTGACCAAAGTGTGACATGCAGTGTGAGGTTTTAGGTGTCTTTAAGCATCTGAATGAAGATAATAATAATAATCATCATCATCATCATCATAATTATACATTTAAATTATAAGTGCAAAAACAATTTAATATATTTCATAGATTTCATACATTTGCCGGAATTCAGCCACATTTAAATTCCAATTCAAAATTAACATCCAATGTTTTTTTTTTCCACGCCATCACACATATATATTGTATCTTATAGCAAGAATAATGTTAGATTTCCAACACAAAGTCTTAGTTGCGTGTTGCTTTGGAAGTCAAAAGTTGCCACAGTTGCACAGAAACACAACTAAAGGATGGCTGCTGGAGTTTGTCCTGCCTGTGTGTGTGTTTCTGGATCATCATTTCATTGTACACATGCATCAGTGTATCTGGTACTCGCTTCAAGACCATACAACCTTCTAACGTTCCTCGCACATTTATTTCTGTCTCAAAAATGGCGGAGTCATGCTCAGAATAGTCTAGACACTACATTTAACTGCCTGGCAGCAGTTTTTTTTCCACAAAGCAAAAAAAAAAAGCAGCCATTTAGGGGCCCCGGATACTGAGCAGCATGACAGAAGATCGAGCTATTGGGAGATCGCTATCTCAAATCCCAATGATGATGATGATGCCATAGCCATCTGTAGATGGGAGCTCAAGAGAGCCAAATTGGCATGCAATGTAAATTACAGTGACACTAGCCGATCATTGGCGTCCGTGAGCTCAAGCATAAGGAAGGGGTGGATATCCTTTTTCTCCAAGTGTGTTACGCCGCTTCATTTGTAGCCTTGACCCTCTCTGGATGGTAGCTGTTGTGTGATGGGAAGGTGGGAAGTCTGGTGGGTTTGACTAAATCAGGGAGAAAATATGGGGAAGAAAAGTAAATAAATAACAGCTACCCAATTAAACCATAGTGATGTCTGAGGGCAGTGTAACGAGTATGGATTTAGATGGTTTTCACTGGTACAAGTGGAGTTAATTCAGTTGATACTCTATATTAGGGTGACCATATTTTGGTTTTTCAAAAAAAGAGGACACAGGGGGCATAATGGCAGCATAGGGCAGATGGACACCCGCAAAAAAAATGGCGACTGTAGAAAGCAAAATCCTATTCTTGGACCTTTTTTGGTGATTTAAAAATCCCACCTCGGACTCATTTTTAGGTCCCAAAAAAAAAAAGAGGATGTCCTGGAAACAGAGGACGCGTGGTCACCCTACTGTATATGGCACCGTACAAAACTGATTAATAAGTCATTTTTCCAAAGACCCAGAAAAATATCTCAAATTCGGATTCTGAATTCTGACCCGATTGGTCAGAAGGTGTTGATTACAGTAAATTTCAAGAACAGCAGCTCTGTTAGTAGTTCCGGCTGAGAGGCAAATCCCAAGTTTGTATTAATTATGCCTCTATGACATCATCATTTCTATATATACTGTAACAGATAGTCAGGCAGTATTTAGTGTTACATATGAAGTAGATGTTTTACAGGTAGTATAAAGTATATGCTGTTTTCTACTTTGCCAAAAGAAAAAAAAATGGCTTTGTAGCTGCAACACAGTCCTACCATTTCTCCTAAACTGATTTCTTATAATCTAAGCACTGGGTTTATCAGACGCTGAGCAAGTACACGGAGCTGGGTTTCTTAATAACCCTCAGGGAAATGAACTTTCAGAATTAGTCAGCGAATACAGACAGTTTGGCTCTTCCAGTTCATTATGTATCACTAGCTTGCCTGTTGGCTTGAACGTCACATCTTGAGAAGGTTCGGAAGTCAAACTTGTGTTCATCTGTCCATCAAAAAGAGCTATGAAGACAAACGCACACCTAAAAAAACTAGTGTACTGATTCGTAGTTGTTCTAATGATATGTATATTTCATTAGATTTTCATTATATACATATTTAAACTATTTATAATTTTGAATAGCACGGTGCTGTAAGTATGTATGAATCACTCCAACGCTTAAAATGTGAACTTCTTTTCTGAGCCACAGTTATTAATCTTTCTAAAACAAAATGAAAGGTCATCTAAGCATCGATTCAGGTTTGATCTCAGTCTGAGCTCAGTCAGATTTACAAGCCAAGGTGGAGAGTGATTCAGGTGTAATACCACGATAGGCCGATCTTTATTGACCAGTCTGATCTCCGTCTGAGTGTCATATCGCTCAGGCTGCACTCAGACACCTCTTCTCTTCTTCTTGTTCCCCTGACAGCATGGAGCTTGTGTCATCATGTGCTTCACTAGCACTGATTACAAGTAGTGCAGCATTGAGCCATCCTAAAGTCTCTCATGCATGGATTGTTCACTCCCACTCCATAGAAAAAGAATAATTTTATACCCCCCCCCCCCCCCTTTTTTTTTTTGCTCTGCTGGAAGCCCAGTGCAGAAAAGTGACAGAAAGCTGAGGCATGAATAAAACTCATTCAGCTGCCCTGTTTTAGATTTCAATGCACTGCTCACAGGATATCCCAGCTGGTTTTGAATCAGGAGTGTTTCTAGGGTTTGTTAAAGAAATGATCTGGCTAATCGTCAGGTTTTAAGCTCACTCCAAATAAAGAGCTTAAAATCAAGAAAAAAGAATTATACCGCATAGTTTATGAATTAAGTCTGGGCATCTGTCTCATCCAGAATATCGCATGAAATACGGGACATATCTTCCTCAAACCATAACACATCCTGTTCCTCCGTACTGTCTCAGAAACTTGCCAAAATGATTCAGGAACCAAAATGACTTACTCGAGTTAATAAAATACAGAAAACATACAGTAGCTAAGCATTGTAATGCTGTTGGGGTCGCCACTGTAGGGCTTGTTTATCTATCTGTCTGTCTGTCTGTCTATCTATCTTACCTATTCATTTATTTATTTTTTGTTTGTTAAGTGCAATTTAGTATTGTTCCATACACTAGGTTGGTTTGGGAAATGTACCAAAAAGCTATACAGTAAGCCCTCGTTGATCGCGGTTAATCCGTTCCAGACTCTACCGCGATAAGTGAATTTCCGCGAAGTAGTATTTCTGCATATTTAGAGCATAGAAAACCTGTTTACAACCTTCTAAATACGGGTTTTAACATTATTAGAGCCCTCTAGACATGAAATAACACCCAATGTTTTGGAAAAAAGTTAATAAAAAAAAAATAATAATTGACTCAAGACAAATAATTGACTCGAGCGTGACCCGCATTTTCACTGTCTCGATCAACTTTTTAATGAATATGCTGTATTTGAAAAAAACGCGATAGACTAGAGTATGGGTCGACCCATATTTAGGAATTGACCCAATGTATATTTTATCCATTTATAGCTACAAGAAGTGGGTTCCTGTTATCACTTACGTTATAGCAGCTCCAAAGTCATTCCCTCACCAGCCTCTGCGGACATAAAAAAAACCCTTCACCTTGTCATGTTATTGAAAAAACCCTTAAAGTTACAGCTTTACCTCTGACTGTTACAAAGCATTAAAAGTGACGTGTTCTAACCAGTTAGATTCAAGAAGACAACACCGATGTGGTACAAAGCGTTGCAGAAAACCTAAACCGCGCTTTCAGAAATTTGATCACAAGATTTTAATACTGTGGTTTGAAACAAGCGTAGTATAAAGATGCGGAAGAGTCTTCACTATATATATATATTTTTATTAAATGAGTAATCATTGGATGCCAAATATTTTTGCCTGATTGAATATTTATAAAGTAGATGGAAAACTGTGTGATTTTTTTTTTTTTTTACTCCGTGATTCCTTTTAAGTCTAATATTTCAATCAATTTCTTTCTCCAGTGATCTGAAGCGCAGAGTGAGCATTCTGATCGATGGCTCCCTAATCATTGCCCAGGTGAAGCCCGAGGATGCTGGGAAGTACACTTGCAGCCCCAGTAATAGCCTCGGCCGGCCCCCCACTGCATCAGCGTACCTGACAGTGCAATGTGAGTCTCACCGTCCGTCCTGCTCTCACTCATCTGTCGTCACGCGCATTTATACACCTTTACATGGATGTTATGCAGCCTGATGCAAAGCAGAGGTTCAGTTACCACCTTAAAGTCTATCATTATGTCATAATGTTCCATCCTCAAGTGTTTTATTTCTCCTATACCCCGGCAATGCGCCCAAAAAAATGACTTTTGTTAATTAATGAAAGAATGACATGTTGTGCTTTTTCTCCATTTATAGTTACCTTTAATTTTGTGGAAATAAGTAAGTTCCTGTTATCATTTATGTTATAGCAGTTTTGAACAGCCTCTCATCAAAAAAACAAAAAAGCATATCCAGCATATCCTGTTACAGAGAAAAAGGAAAACACCAAGCAGATTGTCCGGAAGAATTTGGCTGTAGTGTGGTTGTTAGTTAGTGCTGACCAGCCTACGAACCAGCCTACAAAACCATTTTGCTCACTTATGACGTAAGAAACACCATGGATTTCATATGCTGAATGGTCAGAGTTTGATTTTTTTTTTTTTTTTTTTTGGTAATTATACTTATATTTGCAATTATATTAATTAGCAGCAGTTTGTTTTCTCATTTGAGACTTTTTTTTTTTTTTTTGGGATGCCGCTTATGTAGACTGTGTAGCAGCTGCTCGGAGGTTACCCATGTCATTGTACACATACTGGCCTCTTCGCTTAACTGCACCACTTTCTATTTGCAGCCTGCGGATCGGAGCGACCCTTTCGTCCAATGCTTGAATTGAAACAGTGACCTTGAGTCCATAAGCCAGAAGACCAGCCAGTCACGGCTCATGCGCTCAGCACCGACGGACATGTGCACAGGAACTGCGTGATGCGGTCAATCACTGCAGGAAGCTTTTGTGCCCAAAGGTTTTTGTGCAGATGGCATGGTGTCTATTCGGACAAGCGAGCACTGGAACTGTCCAGAGGAGACATACTATTGGCGGTGACCGTGGTATCCACGGCAACAGACATTTTGAACTCCTCGTCTCCAGTGTGAGATTGGCTTGTGTTGGTTTGGAAGGAGAGAGAGAGAGAGAGAGAGAGAGAGAGAGAGAGAGAGAGAGAGAGAGAAGGGATTACATCATAGTTTAGCTGAGCTGGGGCTGAGAATGGGAGAGACCACACTCTATCCAGAGCTCATCATCTTGCACGCTTAAAATGCTAATCAGCAATTCAGTAGTGTAGATTTGCTTATTGTTATGCCATACCTCCCCCGATCATCTTGTTGAAAGGCTAAACAGCTTGTGGTGGCATCTGGAGATCTTTTTTTTTTTTTTTTTTTTTTGAGTATGCAGAGATGTGTGCTGCAGCTTGCTGCACTTTGGTCAGCCCAGGTTTTTCTCAGTCTCTCTCTCTCCCTATCCACCTCTCCTCTGGGGTGTCCAATCTTCTCTACGACAGCCCAGACCGACCGCCCCAAACCGGTCTCAGCCACCAGCACTTATCGTGGGCATCCTGCACATGTGGAGAGGAGAGAAAGAAACAGGAGGGGGAGATGTGGATAGGGTGACATCATCCTATGTGGAAACCCTCTCCTCTGCAGTGACGTCACCTGCAGACACTTGGCAGCAGGAGCGGCGTGGGTGCTGGCGACCCCAATAGACGACTGGCAGCACTGCACTCCACACTCCGTTCTACATTTAGCCCACACTTGTATTCACCACGTCTCAACTTCTCATCCCTTTCTTCTTTTCTCTCTACATGCCGCTCATGTTGGCTTCTCCTTCTCTTCACTCTTCGACCCTTTCATCCTTCCACATCTGCTAAGAATAGAGCCGGGCACTTTGCCAAGAATAAAGATAGATGAGTAGATTTCTTCAAAGTATTCACGCTGGAGAGCAACACTAGGCTGTGGCTGGGAGGTGTGGGCTGAAAGGCAGTGATGCACAGTCTGAATTTCATGTGGTATAATCATAGATACTTTCCAGATAAGTGTAGCCCAATTCTGATTTTTTTTGTTTTTGTTTTTTTTTTAAATCTAAATGTTTTACAGATTTCAGAAAAACATTGACAATTTTTTAAAAAGTCATGGAGTTTTGATTGTTTTTTTTTTTATTGTGTATGAGGCACGTCTTGACATTGGGAAGCTAGAAAAATAAGGAAGAAAAGCAGCCGATCAGGGGAGGAGTGTATACTCTGGTATTTGTTGTTGCTGATGTGTTTGCATCAAGACAATGCTCTTTTTGTTAAGCATAATCTATTGGCAAATTCTCTACATTGGTTACTAACTAATTTGCATTGTTGTGTAGCAAGCAATGTGAATATGCCATCAAAGAAATGAACTTGGTGACCCCATGTTATATTATGTAAGAAATCGGATTTGACTTGCTGTGTATGCATACATGGTCCCCAACCTTTTTTGTACCACGGACCAGTTTCACGCATGAAAATTTTTCCACGGACTGGTAGAGGCCCGGGGGGGCTCGCATGTGTTCACACCTGTTGCGATGAACCCGTAACTTAGGTGGGAATCTTGGTATTTTCTTTTAAATGCAGCTTTTCTTTTGCTGGCAGTCTGTGTCCCATTGTTCGCTCGTTCCTTCCCGAAAAAGCTCTCCGGTGAATTTTCTTTTTGGCTCATTTTTTTCAAGGGTTATTAATTTGTGTCGCTGATGCGCGAAACGCCGTGCCAGAGTCAAGTGCGGCAGTGAGTCGAGGGAAACAGTCGTTTTTCAAAATAAGATCCGGAAGACTAATGAAAATTAAACATTTATAATTTTAACCACAAAACTTTTTCTTTGCGGCCCGGTACCAAGTGATCCACGGATCGATACCGGTCTGTGGACTGGGGGTTGGGGACCTCTGATCTAAGCAATTGAGCTGAGCATTTAAACTTTTACCTAGGATGCAAAATCAGTTCTATATACCGGAATCTTTCTGTGTTTATCCTACCTTTCAGTGCTCAGTTTCATAGCTGTTTGTGAATTTTGTCCCACTGTGCAATTCATCTCATTTCCCGCTAAGTGAACGGTGATTTTGTGTGTGGTGATTGCTTGTTGTCGGATTTTGTAAATGTTTCTTGTGATTGAAAAAAAAAAAAGCACTATATAAATGAAACCTATTTTATAAAGGATTCCTGTTGCACTTCTCTTCATTTCCTTTCTTATAATCAGCTTTCTTCTACGTTCGGCAATCAGTGTTTGTTATTCGTGTTTCTCTTTATCATTACAGCAGTTAGTTCTGGTCCACTGATTTGATTGGTTTAGAAGCTTTTCAGTTGTGCTTATATTTCCAGTAACTGCACTGACACATTCCATTCTGTGCATCACTCCACTTGTCTGTGTTCACCACGTAAAATTCCACTTTCTAGTTGAAACCGTCACTACAACAGTGTTAGCGATATCATCAGCAGACATGGCAAACAATCCTCCTCCTCCTCCTTCCCATTTCGGCTATTCCCAACTAGGGTTCGCCACAGCGGATCTTTTTGTGCACACGTTCGATTTGGCAGAGTTTTTACGCCGGATGCCCTTCCTGACGCAACCCTCCCCCTTTATCCGGGCTTGGGACCGGCACGCAGGCATACACCAGAGTGTGCACCCCCTTGTGGCTGGGTCTTTGTACAGCACCTGGCCATCTCTGGATGCCTCCCATCCAAGTACTAACCAGGCCCGCCCCTGCTTAGCTGCCGAGAACAGGCGAGATCGGGCACCCCCAGGGCAACATGGCTGTACAGACAAGGCAAACAATGCTTTTCAGGAATTTCACTCAAAATGTGAAAGCCTGTAAGGTGAAGCTGAAGAAGTGTAAAGGGACACCAATTTTATTTAAAGCAACTTAACCGGGAGTGTACAAAATCAAAGTGAGCTAGCTTGCTGATGCGCTATAAAGAGAACGTGGCTTAATTGCAGTCTATTTCTACTAGCCGAGCAAAAATGCACAGAACATTTTTGCCTCCTTGCATCTGCACTGTCATTTAATAATTTCTTGTTAATAGAACTGTTGGGTAAAAGCAATATCCCACTTCCAGTCATGCAGTTATAAAGAATATCAGTACGGCTATTATTTCCTATGGCCAAATCCAAGCCATGCTGATGTTCAGTCTAACTGCCCTCCTGCTCCTGCAATATTGATTGTGCAGTACAATTAATATTTCTTGCAACAGCAGACAGCTCACCATTAGGGATTGCATCTAGCCCAATTATTCTGATGGCTATATGTTAGCTGCTGTTACCTAAAGTTAGCAGTGGTTCAGTGAATAATGACTAAACTAATACCAAACCCATAACTTCTCTTTCCCACTTTCTTGCTCTCCCTACATGTGTTTTTGGCAGACCCTGCCCGTGTGGTGAACATGCCACCCGTCATTTATGTGGCCATCGGACTGCCGGGGTACATCCGCTGCCCGGTGGATGCCAACCCACCTGTCACTTCAGTGAAGTGGAAAAAAGACGGTCTGCCTCTCCGGATAGAGAGGGTAAGTCAGAACTTGCCTCGTGCCATAGGCTTTATTTTTACGCTCTCTGTTTGATATAAGATCTCCGTTGTAGAACCAGGCATTCGGAATAATTGGAAGCTTTTCAGACACACTGTGTGAGGTGGATCTGACTCAGAGTTTAGTACTGAGCTCCTGCATCATGTTCTCGAAGGTTGATGATTCACTGCTGAATGTGAATATTGTCATTGAAATGGGAGCATTTGTTCATTCGTTAACTCTTTGTAGTCGTGTTCCTCCTTCAGTGCGCTTGAAGTAATGGTACTGTACTTCCTGTTTCAGTACCCTGGCTGGAGCCAAATGGAGGATGGGAGCATTCGAGTGGCCGAGGTGACAGAGGACTCTCTTGGCACCTACGCCTGCGTGCCTTACAACGCCCTGGGTACCATGGGACAGTCCCCTCCCGCCCCCCTGGTGCTAAAGGTACTCGCATTTTCACTCGTGGCCAGTCACACACATCACGGGCGTATGTAGTGCCAGCACTTCTGTCATCATGATCTGTCATCATCAGATCTGTAATGTGGATGTCGTTCGTGCCCATGTGTCTTTACCCGAGCTTCATCCGTGTGCCATTACTTGATCTGTGCCTTTGCGTCATTTCTCCATATCTATCCCAGTGTCAATTCCTGATTTGCATCCCCATGTTATTTCTCAGTGTGCATCTTTATTCATGATCTAATCTGCATCCCTGAGTCATCTCTAATCTGCTCATCCACTCCTATCCCACCCCCAAATCTCCCCGTCTCCCAACTGGTTGATCTGTAAATATAAATCCCGTCATCGCCTCATCTGTGGTCCCGTGTTGTTTCCCGATCGACACAACAACAGCACCTGATTTTCACCCCTTTTTACTGCTTGATTTGTATCCCCCATGTCATTATCCATTTATTTGTATCCACTGTGTCATTCCTTGTTTGGTGTCCCTTTGATCAATACGCTGTATTTCAGGGTGCCTGCACATTCATGCATTAAAAATAAAAAACCTCTGGTTTTGCTCTGATGCACTCCGTGTTCGTGTGTAGGATCCCCCTAAGTTTCTGGTGGTTCCAGGAGGAGAGTACAGACAGGAGGCAGGAAGAGGGCTTGTCATCCCCTGTGAGGCAGAAGGAGACCCATTCCCCAACATAACATGGAGGAAGGTAACATTATTCAAATATCACTTCGACCAGAGAGTTGTCTCATATATTGTCATATTTTTTTTTTTCTTTTTTAATATTTACTACCAGGTACAGCAATAGGCCTTTTGTGTTTTTGTCTCACAAAGTGACATTGTAACAGTGTTTGGTTGAAACTGTTCTCCCTTTCCTTTTCTTCTTCTGTTTCTTCTTCTTCTTCTTCTTCTTCTTTTTCTTCACTTTTCTCTCTTTCATTCCTCTTCTTTTTTTTTTCCTGTCTCTCTTTCTTGATCTCTCTCTCTGGCAAAGGTAGGGAAGCCCAGCAGGGGCAAGCACAACGTCCTACCAAGAGGCAGCTTACAGTTCAAATCTCTCAGCAAGGAGGACCATGGGGAGTGGGAGTGTGTCGCTTCCAATGTTGCCACGAGCATCACTGCCAGCACGCGCCTCCTCGTAATCGGTAGGAGCCAGCACAGCTAAGTGACTCAAGCAAATGATGCACCGGCGACTAACATTGCGTTTCCTGTGTGACGATGGAGTTCGCGTAGGGTGCAGACCGGTTTTGATTCGCTTCGTTTAAAGGCTGGGATCGTTATTCACATGGCTTGATGAGCCGAAAGCTCGGTTTGTAAACTGTAAGCGCCTGGCAGGAGTAATTTGCCGGGTCAGTGGTGCACAGCGTCTTCATTTGAATATTACAGATGAGTAAGTGTTTACTTTAGCCGAAAGTGTATACAAGAAGGCGCACAGTCTTTGATTTGCAAGAGTTTTGTGTTGGCTGAAAGGGAGCACTACACAGAGCTGGGATTGTTTCATGGGCAGCAGCCTCGCTTTCACTCCGTTGCCCAGTGGTCTTGTTGGTGGTACACTGTGCTCCCTGCTGCTCGTACATGCAAATAGATAGGGCACTGTTGTGGGAACTCTGAATAGCATGTCTGGCAGCATTTACCCTGGTGATTTGTAAGAGTTTAACTCTAGGCCAACTTGTCTCTAGTCCCTTTTTTTTTTTTTTTTTTTTTTTTTTTGGCCAATTTAAATAAATAAGGAAAACTTTCATATATTCCCTACTCATTACATATAAAGTGAAATATTTCAAGCCTTTTTTTGTTTGTTTGTTTGTTTGTTTTAATTGTGCTGATTATGGCTTATAGCTCATGAAAATCAGAAATCCAATATCTCAAATGATTTGAATATTTCAAATCTAAGATCAATCAAGAACAGATGAACAATACAGAAATGTACGAAAGACATCTTAAGAGTAAGTTCATTTATACAGTCAGAGGGTTGCTAGGAATGCTCGTCCTTCAGCTCGTCCATATTTTTGGATTGGGCATTTCTCATCTTCCTCTTGACAGGACCCCAGGTACAGTAGATTCCCTTCAGGTCAGATGAGTTGGCTGGCCAATCACGCACAGTAATATCACGGTCAGCAAAAAAATTTGGTAGTAGTTTTGTCAACTGTGGGGCAGGTGCCAAGTCTTGCTGGAAACGGAAATCAGCGTCTCCATAAAGCTTGTCAGCAGATGGAAGTATGAAGTGCTGCGCTGACTTTTGGACTTGATAAAACACAGTGGTCCAACACCAGCAGGTGACACGCAACCCCAGATCATCACAGACTGCAGAGACTTCACACTGGACTTCAAGCACCTTGGATTCTGTGCCTCTCCTCTCTTCCTCCAGACTCTAGGACCTTGATATCCAAATGAAATGCAAAATTTACTTTCATCTGAAAAGAAAAGTTTGGACCAATGAGCAACAGTCCAGTATGTTATCTCCTTAGCCCGGGTAAGACTCTTCCGACACTGTCTCTGATTCAGGACTGGCTTGATATTAGTAACGCAGCAGTTGTAGCCTCTTTCCTGAAGACATCCGTGCGTGGTGGCCCCCGATGCATCGATGCTATTTATACCGTTTGAATAGTCATTTAGTCAAACTTGAAATGAAATATTCGGAGAATTTGAGATGCTTTTATGAAAATCTTTTGAGCTGTAGGCCATAATTATCAAAAATTACAATAAGAAAAACGCTTCAAACATTTTACTTTACATGGAATAAGTCTAGAATATCTAAAATTTTCACTTTCTTAAATAACTGATGGAAAATATTGCATGTGTTCCCCATATTCTTTTTTTTTTTTTTTTGGAGCTACAGTGGTATACAGTATATTGTTTTCCCGAAAATCCTTCAGGTGCATGTTCATATATAAAGCTTTATATTTCATTGGCTTTTAAGGCACATTATTTGTCAGTGTTTGTCAGACAGACCTGCTAAGCTCAGCTGAGAGATAACAGCGTAATGGAATCACTCTGTGTATGTGTGTTCAGTTGTCTTTTGGAGGGTTTGTGCGTGTGTAAGCGTAAGCTCGTGAGGAACCAAGCTAATCTGTCTGACTGAAGATTCTCCGTGTTGCCGTCCAAGTCAAGAATGAAATCTCGTAATTCTAACCATACACTAGAAGACATCGAGAAGACTCGGAAAAGACTTTCTAGTGACTGAAGTCTAACACCCTCTCACATATGAAGACAGTATGTCATTAGTCGCATTAGAGTTATGACGGCCTTGCACTAAACAACTTTTCTACGATTTTGCAAAGACTGCGGATCTTGCAGGGTCGTTAGATGCATGGGCCAAAACTAAGACTAAAGATCGCATTAAACATGGATGATTTTGTCTGAACGTCAACATGAGAAAACGTTGACTTTCGGCCACTATCCTGACCACCTTACACAAACAATGAAGATCGTAGCAAAAAACATTCCCGATTTTATTCCCGGGTTGGAAATTTGCCTGATAGTGAAATCGCTTGAAAAGAAATCTGGGGTAAGGCTGGCATAACTCATAACTCTCATCAGTGTTCGTGTTGGAGTATCTGTTTTTTTTGTTGTTTTTTTTAGAAGTCTGTTATGACACAGTGTTCACTCCCCACAGGCACAAGCCCTCACGCCCCCAAAAACATCCACGTTTCGGTCTCGACGACCTCGGCCAACGTCTCATGGGAGCCAGGCTATGACGGCGGCTTTGAGCAGACATTCTCAGTCTGGTACGGCCATGTGTGAGTGATCCCAGCATGCTTTGCTTCTCGCTTCCTTTCCTAACGTTTTCCCTCGGGTTAAGAGTGCTCATCCGGGATCGTTTTCCAGAGGTGGACGAACGTAATCCGTGATCAGCTCTCTGACCCTGAGAGGTTCGCTACATCTGTGCCTTGAGTTTCGCTGCTGCTGCTCCTGCTGAAGGAAAGCTGGTGTTGAATGAGGGTCAGCGTAGGTAATCTATAGAACGTGCACTGGCAGAATTAGACTAGTACTTCTAACTAACGAGGCCTACTCGATCAAAGCTCAGTCGACGGAATATAAAAGGAATACCCATGACTCGTTTCAAACAAGTATGACACTTTAGTTGACTGGGATTAGTATAATAATTATTACAGGTGTAATCAGTCGGGTCGGTTTGAGTCACGGTTTTACAGAGCTGGGACAAAAATAAACTGCTGGGTCATTCCAGGCAGTCCTTTGCCAGCCGTGATTTCCGGCAACAGGATTACCATTCACCGATGGTACATAACCGTAAAGACGTGTCGAAGGGAACAGCCTGGCACGAACCTCGATGGTGTCGTTCTGCATACAGATCACCATATCAGGGGGAGGAGTCTGCTGTAGGACAGTGCCCAGTTAGTCTTGCCTTTAAACACTTCATTCCAGTGAAAAGTAATAAACATACTCAGCTTATTCGGAGCTTTCCAAGTAGTCCTAGCCAGTAGTAGTGGTAGCAGTACCAAGTAGTCCTAGCCAGTAGCGTTTAAACGAACTCACACACACCTGTGAGGTTTACGATTCTCAAGGAGGTCATGAGTGTACATTCCAAAACTAATATGAAGAGGGCTATAAGCTAAGCTCAGAAACAGTTAATTAAAAAAATATATACGTATTTAAAAATAATATCTATTAACTGCAAGGTACTTACCTGTGTGTGGAGTAAATATTCATCTGAGGTCACAATGTTTTCAGGATGCTTTGGGCAAAAGTTCTTCATGGGGTCGTGCTAGCGTCTAACGTGCGTCTAAACAGAAGCATGTATTTACACAGCATATGGCCAATCTGCTTTTGGACCCCTGACCATCACACCCATATGCCAGCATGCAATTGTATAGCATGCATTTGTATGCTGTAGCATTGCAGTATCCCTTCACGGGAACTAAGCAGGCCAAACCTGTTCAAGCCTGCCATGGCTCGCCGAACAAAGTGAGTTCCATGAAGACATGGTTTGCTAAGGTTCGACTGGAAGAACTCAAGTGGTCCAAGTGGACACCGACTGTTCCCCAGGCCTCCTCGCCCAACACCACTGCCTGACCTCCCCAATGCTCATGGGGCTGAATGAGCATGCATCCCCACAGCCACTCTCCAAAATATAGTCGGATGCATTCCCAGAAGAGTGGAGGGGCTGGGGGGCTAAATATGGAATGGTTTGTTCCAAAAGAACATTTGCTTATGATGGTCAGGTGTCCAAAAACTTTTGGCCATATCGTGCATCTTACGTCTGAACGACCCGGACAAGTGTACTCGATCCAGTCATAGTATTATCACAATTCATTTGGAGATATGCATGAATTTGACATATTAATGTGCAGACTTCTCTCACAATCCAGTGAAGCCCACAAGTTTGCGCTACAGTAAGTGAAGCTGTACCTTCCAGTATGTAAGTATAGAAAAAAAACAACAATAAAACGAATGACCTTTTAAACAGTAAACATAAAGGGGGGGAAAAAAAGGGAAAATAAGAACGCAATGACGTACCTATATTATGTACGTTATGGTCACAAAGTAGATCATGTGTTAGAAGAGATTATTAGGTGCTTGAATGTTTTTTTTGTTTTGTTTTGTTTTTTTTTTGCCCTGAGAATGACCAGATCCATCTAGCCAAGCTGTTAACTGGGGTTAAATGACTAGCAGCACGCTTCGCGGCTGACCTGCCTCCATTTTTTTCCTTGCCTGCTGCCTGCGCTTGCCTCCCGGCTCTGCTCATGCCCTGCTATTATAGTCGCCAGTGATATTCAGCGCGAATATCAGCATTCTATAGCTGTGTGTACATTACTTCCTATAGAATGGAAACTTGCTTCTGTGTACTTGCGAGTTTGTCGTCGGTCTAAGCAGGTACACTGAATTAAAGAATACCATGAATGAAGCTTAAATAGTTGCTCAGACAGCGAGAACTGAACGAATGATGATGCCATGATGCTGTTGAACTTGAACTTTTTTTTTTTCACCTATTTTTTAATTTAATAATTTAATAATCCTTTCCTAACTAGCTAGCAAAGATTGTATTAAACCACTGAGAAGTTATCATTAGCGGTTTAACTTGATGGTTTAAACTAAGTATTACTGACACATAAAACATTTGCATAAGCTAAGAAGTATAACTGCGCAGGAACATTAGACAACTTTTTTAAAGGATTAAATTAAAAAGCGAAATATAGAATGTCCATATTTATATTTTGTGGATGTTTCTTCTCTTCCTCTTTTTATGAACATTCTTTCCTGTGTACCTCTTATTCTCTTGATAATGTTTTGATGGTTTTCCATCCGGTATGGCTAACTTCATCTCTTTAATAGTTATGCTGTAACATTTCCAAGTCATCTAGCCCCGAGTGCAGGGTGCGATCTAGGGGGGTTATAGCTCCCCTAGTGGTGACATGAGCTCCCCTGGAAACATGATTTGTGAAATTTTGGGGGAGCTCTAAAATATTGATATGATGACCAAAAAAATGGCATTTTGGAAACAGGTTTTGCGATCGCGGGTCGAGGTACTTATATGAGCAAGAGTTCGCCGACGAGGGTGGGGGGGGGGTGCGATCTCGGGCCGAATTATTAATATGAGCGAGAGAGAGAGAAAGAGAAAGTTCGTTGCTCATATTAATACCTGGGCTCACAATCGCACACCCCCCCCCTCCGTTGGCGTTCTTTCGCTCATATTAATACCTCGGCCCACGATCCACAACCCCCCAACCCATTACACCCCCACCCCGCCCAGGCTCCCCCGGAGACCATGGTATAGTTTGAACACTGCACAAGTGCTTGGTAAACTGAGAGATCTGGGACATAAGGAGATGGTGTTCGGGGTAGAATGAAGGATAGGACAGCGTTGGAAGGCCGCTCACGCTGGTTTTTGTGATTGTGTGTGTTTAAGAGCCAGTCACAGGCACCGACTGAGATCACCATCAGTATTCACCCTGCAGGCTCTCACCTCCAAGCAGATTACGACCACACACCTAATGTCCAAGTCCTTTCAATAATGCAGAATAATTACAAAACGCACACGTATGCACGTATAACGTCACTCTTGCTTCCTTGAGCAGCCATTTGTGTGGCATCATGCCATTACGTTCCTACGCCACAAGCTAAAAGAACAGCTTCAGGATGAGAAGAGGCCAGAGTGTTCGTCCTTCTAACTGCACGCTATGTTCTGTTCACCTTCCCGCCTCATTCTGGCTCCAGCATATCCTGGCCTGATTTGTAAGCAGCAGGTGCCCTACTGAGCAAAGCCATTGCCAAGAACTGACTAAAGGTGTCGGTGGAAGAGAGAAGCTCAATGACTCATACTTTAAAGGTTCTGCATGAATCGACTTCCTCTCTAACCTTTAAAGATGCCCTCCGTGGTTCTCCACAGCAGTCCACGCCAGACCTATTGATGTAGGCACTTGGTATGTTGCCGTCACTTCCGGTACATCGAAAAAGCATTGATAGCTGACCACTGTGGTGGTGTGAGTAACTCATAGGGTATGACTCACTCCGAAATGGGGAAAAGGTGATGTTGGACATTGGATGATATTTCCTTATTACGAATGACGTTTGTAAAGAACTTGATTGCATCGTGCATCGTGCTGCATCATGGTCCTGATGGAGGAGGAAACCATTTTTGTAATAGTGTTGGTTCACTGTTACTCCATTTTGAACCCAGTTCTCCATAATTATGCCCTTAATGTCAAAGAAAGCAATTAACGTGGCCTTAAACTTGGACATGCTTTGTCTAGCTTTCTTCATCTGGTGACCCACGCGCTTTCCAGTGCATTGACTGCCATTTTGTCTCAGGAGCGTTCTGATCTGGACTTCTCAGTTTCGCTATTTCATTTCCACACTTCGTATATCTCGTGTGTTCCGCAGTAGTATGATTGTGTAAGTGTTGAGATCTTCGAGCATCTCGGTATACCTGGTGGATACACAGTCAACCAACCAATAATATCCATCCAACAGCAGTGATGCAGTCAGAAAGTGACTCTCATAAAGGCTAGAGGACAAATACAGTAAAACAAACTCTACATTGAAAAAAAAAACCAACAAAAAAAAGAACATCAGAAGCTAGGTGTGTCTAATAAATCCTTGTGCCTAACACTTGTATCACTGCCACACACACTAAATAATACGTGGTCAGTGGTGGTCCTATGGGTAGCCCCTTCCTTTGATGGATGAGGTAGGTCACAGCTGACATGTAGTACAAAAAAATGTTAGGTGTATCTAATAAAGTGTTTATTCAGAAGACCTTCACGTTCATGAAGCAATGACAGCGACATACGAGATAACATCAGCAGAAATGGAATGCCGCTCTCTCTCTCTCTTTCTCTCTCTCCCCCTCCTCGCTCTCCTGGATGAATGACTGTGGTTCGGCTAGTGAAATAAGACTCCGATCCATGCATGCGGCAGTATATCAGAGCCAAGCACGCTGTCAGTAAGCGCACAGTAAGCACACTTTGATTCATGTCCATTCCTGGGCCCATCATACACGCGGTTCGCAGTTCTCTGCGCATGTCTGTCACCTGGATTTATGGCTCTGTTTACTTGCCATCAGTAGCACCTCTTACGATTCCACAACATATCCTAATTTACACTAATGCACTTGTCCTGATCATCGTCGTAACGCCCAAACCACGTCCTGCTCTAGCTCATCCCAGGGAAGCTCCTACTATAAAGAGTGAGGCTGTGCGTACGATATGAAGACGTGCCTTGATGGCAGGTGCATGTTGTTGTTGTTGCTCTGTTAGAAGTCTGGCAAAATTCCCCTGTACTTCCTTAAGCTAAATAAGCCCTGTCTTTTTTTTTTTTTTTTTTTTTTTTTTTTTTGGTCTAGCTTCAGGCAACATTTTCCATCAATACTGTGAGTGACATGGCAATCGTTATCTGAGGAGGTGTGTGTCTGAGTGTGTTTGTGTGTATGCCCGTGTGTGGGTTCAGAGCTGAACGTCTGTTTTCCTGCGCATGTGGCTCCCCCTGCAGGGTGAAGAGGGAGCAGCTAGGCTCGCATGACTGGCTCTCCATGCCCGTGCCAAGTGGGCAGCACTGGCTGTTTGTGCAGGGCCTGGAGTCTGAGACGGCCTACCAGTTCAGCGTCCTGGCGCAAAACAAGCTGGGCACGGGCCCCTTCAGCGAGGTCGTCACTGTGAACACTCTAGGTGGGCTGTGCTAATACTAATCTGGCGGACACAATTTTAGCAAATAAATAAAAGTTCGATCACCACTTATTTAAAATAAAGCGCATGATGCTTGTCTGAAATGATTAATAATAACCAAATAATTGTTTGAGAACCAAAATTCTCAAGGTTATAAAAATAACATAACTTGGCAATGTTTATTCATATTTATATTCAAGCATATTGGGATATGACTTATGTTATACAATATCATTTCATATTTTACCTCCTCAGACAAACAGTAGTGCTGCATTACGTGTTTATATCAAATAAATAAGAGAATTTTAATTCTTTAAAGCGATAAAAAGCAATGAGATAATGTATTTTGTAATAATTTGTAACATTTCAGCCATATTTTATTTATTCATACACAGTAGCACTTAATTGTCATTTATGTTTGGCAAGATTTCACATTAGGTCAACTCCTCTATAGCATCATTGTTCAGTATTTAAACATATGCTCATGTGCCTGATAGATTTGCATTTGGGATTCACCCACAGAAAGAAGAATGGCGAAAGTTGCATTACGTTACATTAGAGTTTGTGCTATTAAAGTATTGGCGCCCTTGACTTGATTTGATATGGACGTTACTTCTGGCCAACAAACCTGCTGTTTCATACTAAGTAAAAATCCTTTTAATTTAAGGACAATGAGTCTGCCTTATTCGCTGCTAAGTTAGTTGGCTTATTTGGCTTATTACTCTTGCCCATCTCCGTACCATAGACCTGCTTGAAATATTTTCCGTGTTTGAGTTCACCCTCTGTTTTTTATCCTCGCAGTATTTCCTATAAGTACCCCCGAACCTCTGGTGCTGCTTACCCCACCACGGTGCCTCACAGCCAACCGGACACAACAGGGAGTCCTGCTAACATGGATCCCTCCAGCCAATCACACGTCGCCGATCGATCACTACGTCATGGAGTTCCGCCTCGGCGAGAGGTGGGACGTCCTGGATGATGCAATCCCTGCAGAAGAGACGGAGCTGCTGGCCAGAGATCTGATTCAGGTGAACACGTGACTGAACATCCGACAATGCGAGATCCTATAAAGGGGGATTTGCATACCATTTCTCAGACATGTCCAGAAAAAAGTGCAGAATCATTTTTTTTTTTTTTTTTTGGTAAAGCTGCTGTGTCATGATGCACATTTGCATAGTGCTTACTTGCTCTATATTCATCACTAGGGAGATCCATAAAGGTTTCTTGTCACTCTGATGGACATGTGATGGAGTTTAAAGGAGTCTTTTTGGTGGTGAATTACAATTGCAAAAAAATATCCATGTAAAAGGGTCTTGGCTACTTCGAAACTGTGGAACGCTCTCCACATCTTTAATGCTTACACCTCTCTTTCCAGATTTATAACTCAACTAAACGCTTGTTTTCCCATATTTTTCCCCTCCTTGGCTAGCAGTGTGATGGGGGAGAGCTGTCTGATGGGTGGGAATTGGCCATGACTAGATTAGGGAGAAAATCAGGGGGGAAAAAATAATAAAAAGCAAGCAATCAGACGAATAGTACTAATTCTTCTTCTTTTCGTCTTCTTCATCTTCTTCATAACAGTGAAATGTTTGTTACATAGGAATCTGACATCTTTTTGTTCTCCTGTATGATGTTGGAATTGAGCTTCAAGCCACCGCATTAGTGAATTTGTAATGTGTGTGTTTGCAGGAGGTATGGTACGAGTTCAGAGTTATGGCAGTCATGGAGGACCTCATCAGTGAACCCAGTAATGTAGTCGGGGTCTCCAGTACAGGTCAGTGGAAATAATAAATGCCTTTCTCTGCTTCCATCTACTACAGTTTTTATGTCAGTTAAAACACAAACCCTATTCACTGCCATTGTTATACATGAACTTTTATTAGATATTAAAAGTGACACAGTAAGTAGGCTATTCTGCACATTTGGTGATACTGTACTGCCACCTGCTGGACATTGTATTGAATTACAACAATTTTTAAATCAATTTTCATTCTTCTCATGCATTTCTGCTGATTTGGAATTTGGCCTTTGGACAGATACTTATATAAGATTTTTGTGTGTGTGTGTGTGTGTGTGTGTGTGTGTGTGTGCTTAAAACAGATTTGGCTTGTTTATTTGTTGTTTTATTTAACAAAAAATGTCTTTCTGGAGCTTTGGAAAATGATGTAATCATAATGTATCCCAGGGCAGCATGATGTCACCGTCTTAAGAGATCCTTAAGATTGTTGTAACGTTATTTGCTAGCAACATTAGAATTGTAGGTTTAGAGTTACAAGACCAGCCCAGGACCTCCACATCCAGCATGTTCACCTCCATGATTGTCTGAGTCGAGTGTTACTGCCAATAAGTAATTTGACTGTATCTCAACTGACATATCTTTTTTTTTTTTTTTTTATCAATTGTAATTTTTTTCAAGAAGTGGGAAATTTTTGTTAGAGGCACTTTGTAACTTTGAATAAGTAAGTCGTTGTTAAATCAGAAGAATTTTTTATAATATTTGGCAAAATGCCATAAAATATCTATGTAGAGAAGAAACTTAAGCCTCTGTGGAACCACGTCTTAGTAAGTGCAAGAGAAAACATGACCTTCAGTATCCAACCAATCAGGACTCTATGCAGATTACATTTTTTCCCTCTGTGAAAAGAGTGAACGTTTCTGTAATTTTGCTCCCACTCTACTAACACATTTTGTTGCATTTTTAACTCACATGCATTTAAAGGGAACGCTGAAGGGCAGAGCTGTTTGTTTGGAGTTTGAGTTTCATTAAGCTGTCAAAATCTTGCTGAAATAATGCTGAAGTATACTATTCCTATGAAGCAGGAGCAGTGAGGATATGACACAGGTCACCCAAGTAAACCTATAAGCACATGAACTACTATAACTACTATTTTTTTTTTTTTATGTGATGACACAGATTTCGGTGTCAACGACAAGCAGCAAAGAAATATTTGAATTTAGATTTCCTTCATTATACTGAAATTAGGTAAGACAAATCCAGACAAGGGTCAGTGCAGTGATGCAGTAGTTAGTACTGTTGCCTCACAGCAAGCAGGTTTCAAGTTCGAACCGCCAGTCAACCAGAGGCCTTTCTGTGCGGAAAAAAATAAACCTGCGCCGGTTTCTTCCGGGTGCTCTGGTTTCCTCCTACAGCCCAAGGCCATGCATGGTGACCTGATCAGTGTGTACCCAGCCTCTTGCCTTATGACAGAATTGGCTCCAGCCCACTTGCAGTGGAAAAGTGGTATAGAAAACGAATTAATGAAATACAGACAACTGGCTCAGTTCATTGTTATGGCTATTGTGGTTTGATGTTTCTTCAGTTCCCCGCTTGGAACTTTTGTTCCTACAGTACCACCCCTTCTCATTTACTGTATGACATGCAAAAATACCAGAAAAGTCTCTCATGAAATATATATAAAGACAAGGGTTTCTACATACACAAAAGACCCATTACTCTCAAATATTGTTCACAAATCTGTCTAAATCTGTACGACGACGAACTGC
>JAOVYU010000026.1:14158163-14172031 GCA_025674565.1 Synodontis membranacea
GAGCTGGTTTTGTAGTAAGCGGAGCTGGTTTTGTACTAAGCGGAGCTGGTTTTGTAGTACATGGAGCTGGTTTTGTACTAAGCGGAGCTGGTTTTGTACTAAGCGGAGCTGGTTTTGTAGTAAGCGGAACTGGTTTTGTAGAAAGCGGGGCTGGTTATGTGCTAAGCTGGGCTGGTTGTGTACTAAGCGGAGCTGGTTGTGTAGTAAGTGGAGCTGGTTTTGTACCAAGCAGAGCTGGTTGTGTACTAAGCGGAGCTGGTTGTGTAGTAAGTGGAGCTGGTTTTGTACCAAGCAGAGCTGGTTTTGTACTAAGCGGAGCTGGTTTTTGTAGTATGTGGAACTGATTGTATAATAAGTGGAGCTTATTGTGTAGGAAGAAGAGCTTATTGTGTAGTAAGAGGAGCTTATTGACTTTGGATTGCGACTGTTATGTGCAGAAAATGCCTGTAGGGTTTAGTAGATTTACATAGATCCCGTTCAGATAAACAATCCCACTCGAGCTCCACCATGCTTGAAGAAGTACGCATTAACTTAAGGATGGTGTATCTCAGGATATTTGTTTTGCTCTGAGCAGTCAGGCTTTATTTAAGAACCCACACAGTGCACTTTTCTTGACCTTTAAAATACATTTAGACAGATTTGGTAGTGTTTGTCCCAAAATCTGTTAGTATTCCTCTTAAAGAACAACTTGTCTGCTGTCCTGAAGAATTAAATTTGGATAATGTTGATAATGAATATTTGTCTGATGTATTTGATTCCGATTGGACAATCTTTTCCGGTGACAGAGTTTAGAGGTTTATTCATCATTAACTAGCTCTCAAAGGTGTTAACTCAAGACTGCAACGTGAAGACGTCTGTGCCGACGACTGTCTTGAATGTATTTGGGTCGACCCACCTGGAACATTGCCTTAGAATGAAATAACTCCTGGTGATTTGACTCCAGTCTGAAAACAGCCCGCTGACGCCCCCCACCCCGCACTTCTTTCCATCATGTACATGGGTAATCTGATCATAATTCACAGAATACAGACATTGGGATTGCACATAAACATTGAGATTAGATCACACTTGAGTATTACTGTCCAGGTTGAGATCACAATGTAAAGCAAAGTTAAAATGAGCTCTTGTTGTTGATCTTAGTGATTCAATTTGTGTGTGGAGCTTTAGATGGCTGCCAAAGGGTCGGTCAAAGTGTTAAGTGAAATAAGTAAATGCAAATAAAAAAAAAAAATATTGTGGAATATATTAAATAGCTGTTGCTAAATGTCTCACCAGAAAACACAAAGCCAGATACACAGAGATCCCTGTTTGTTTAAATGATGCTGAGGTTGATTTAGCGAGGTTTCATTGTTTGGAGAGTAGCGGAACATAATGGAGTGCGCACGCGCATATAAATGCATGGTTCTCTCTGAGGTTCTTCCCAATCTTTTACTGTCAGCACAGCCATTTGAGGCTCAGCAGTAATGATGTGCCAATCAAAGAGTGACTCCCCCCCCCTGACCCCCCCTGTTTCTAAAAGGCACAATTGCTCACTGAATGGTTTAAAGAAGAAAATTGTGTCAATCACACGCAAGGCCAGTCTCCTTCATACTCAGCAAATCTCAACCAGGGTTGAACACCCATGGAAGATTTGGGAGTGATGCGACACTGAGGCACTATCACATCATCAAAACAACTTTGAGGTTTGAGTTTTGGAAAAACTGCGTTTCTCTCTCCAATACGGTCTCAGAGACCTGCAGAAGTGGTGCCAAGGTGAATCGACGCTCTCAGTTCTAAAAGCTTTCTAACACACGATATTGTTCCCCTCCCTTTAATTTGTCACCCGTGTGTACGTTTATTTTGATGAAATAATACATGAGAAGATGGTCAAACGTCTTGGGTTTTATTTATGACGACATGTATAAACCAGATTGGCACTCGCACAGTGCAGACCTCCGCCAAGGTCAATAGTCGATACTTCTGTTATGTGCAAAGCTGCAACCACAGTCACTTTATACAGAAAGCTTGGATACATTTCCAGTAGAGTCATCGTATTTCTAAATTGGCTATGTTTTTTTCCCAGTCGAACATTGCTGCCATCTGCTGGATGTTAAGATGTGTGGTATCGTTGGGTGCAGACTTCTACCAAGGCCAAATGCGGTACAGTGGAACCTCGGGTTATGAACGCTTCTGAACACGTACAAATTGGGCTATGACCAAAAAGTTGGCCGAAATTTCTCATCAGTTCACGACCACACGCTCGGGTGGAGAACAAAAACGCCGACAAAGTCTCGCATTTCCGAATAGGTTTAATGTGCAGGAAAAGGCAAGTCACGTTAGACCGCTATTTCGTGAAGTCTGGACCACCATCTAAACGGCTAAAAACACCTCTGAAATAGAAGAAATCACAAGAGAGAAAACACTTTAACATCGCTCCGTCACAGAGCAGGACTCTTCCTCGAAACTGTAAGCTCCTCTAAACCCAGCTTCCTCCTCACTTCCTTCACGCCAGAACTCGACTCATGGAAGTTTTCGTGGTTGTTTAGGGTTAGTTTCTGTATAAATATATAAGGATTTTTCAAACGTTATATTTTTCCCTGTGCTTAAAACTCTAGATTAAAAAAGTGTTTAGAGTGAGCGGTTCGTGCGGCTCTAGCATGAACTTGGCCTCGCACGAGCTCCTGCAGTGTTGGTTTTCTCTGTTGTTCAAGGTTTTCTCAGAGTTATTCAATGTTTTTACATTTATTACACTGTGCATTCTATGGTATAATGAACTATTTCTGTGCTTAAAACTCTTTAAAGAAAAAAAAAAACATTACATACAGTTCGTACGGTCTGGAACGGGTTAATCATATTTACATGCAATCCTATGGGGAAATTACGTTCTGGTCACGACCAGAGTTCTGAAACAGATCACGGCTGTGACCCGAGGTTCCACTGTATCTTGTAACGTCTAGTCTCCCTATGACTCAGATTCGTTCTAAAATTTAATGGGTACTTCCTGGACTCATGCTAGACCCTGCCACCATGTTCCATGGAAGTTGGTTTGGTAGGTTTTTTTTTTTTTTGTAAAATCCTGCATAAAGACAGACAAACAAACAAATAAACAGCGCTGAAACTGAACCTAACCTCCTTGGCGGAGGTAGCAGCAGTGAAATCCTGCCTAGAATTGCTGTAACATGCAAAGTGACTTTTCTCCTGGTGTATGGAAAGCCTCGCGAAGCCGGAATTCTGTCCTTTCGTACAGGAAGTGACGAGAGTCATGCAGAGCGGAGTGCCATTTGTCATCTGTAAAGCCCACCATGTGTTCCAGCATTTACTTTCTATAGCCACTCAGTACCGTCATCAGTCGACACAAGCGTGTCGCAGTGCACACGGAAAAGCGTAATATCAAGCTTAATGTGAATTCTATAGCTGACCTTTACTTACAGTACATATGTGTCTGCTTTTGAATCTCTCCACACCAGCAAGAAACAGAAGTAAAGACGTGGTATGTAGGGAGCCAGCTGGTGCCACTTCATTCCCAATTATGTAATGATACACAATTAACAGTGTCTTTAATTGGGGGCATGTAACGTACTGTTTGCTTTATTGGTGAATTAGGTTCACATGCCGAAGGCCACTTACCTGCGCGTGGTTGCATTTCTTTATGAATGGCACACTCTAGATGATTTGATTTGCGTGCACTTAGAGATGTCATCTCGGTAGAATAGCAGCAATCTCCCGCTGTGCCAGTTTAACACAGTACTGCAGTAATCCCATTCATCTTCATCTATTATTCATGGTATGTGGGCAAAATGCTCAGTTGGTGACAAATCATCCAACGCCTCCTCAGCTAACCCTGTGGCACCAAGCCGAAGCGCTGTGAACAGAGCCTTAGCAAAGGACTAGAGGATGTGAAACTGCTAAGGTGTCTTAAGTGCAACGGTATCTATCTGACTTTATCTCTGTGTCTTTGTCTTTGTGTGTTTTTCAGCTGAGCCTCGCTGAAGAGCAGAGCGAAGTTAGCCGGAATGGCCTCGAATCGAAAGAGCTGGTGTATCTGGTCCACATCTACTGTCAGGTGCGAATTATTTTTTTTTTTTTGGCACTTTTAAGATCAGCCTGCCATCCGTGACACAATAAACAAAACTGCATACACAAACACCTGGATGTCCTATAAAATTAGTGCCACATGCTACCACCAGTCACTGTGTGTTCATTATGGGAAATCTGAATACCGTGCATGACTGGTGTGCTGCAGGGTGACCGTTAAAAACATCTTATTCCTCTTCTAACAATTTAGCAATGAATACTCTTCTTCTTTATTAAAGAGCAAGAAGTAATTCTTATTTTGTTTCATTTTATGGCTACATTTATTGCTGATGAATGTCCACAAAAACAACTCGGGGAAAGTCATCTTACAAAGTACCGACTTCTCCCGGAAATCCTTAAACGTAAATCTCTTCATCCAGAGTCAAAAAAAAAAAAAAGTCATCCAGCAAATACAAGTTTGAATCCTGACAATGCCACAGTCATCCATGGCCTGGAGTCCTGAGAGAACACAAATTGTCCGTGTTGTATTCAATCTTCTCTCTCGGATCACAGCAACAGTAGCCAATCGTGGTCATCTGTGAGCTCGAGCATGAGGATGCGGGTGGATAGTGGTTTCCTCCAAGTAACAGAATACACCTTGATACTCGATATGCAAGGTGAAAAAGAAAAACCCAGACGCAACATTTCCTTCCAAGTTCAACGGTAAAGCCACCAATTCTAGTTTTAATTTCACATTTATATACAGACAGCACATAAACCTCTTCTTTACATTATCCCAGTTCCTTAGTCCCTAAGAAGCAGACTAAAAGCAACAGTGGCAAGAAAAAAACCTCCATCAGAGCCCAGTCGAAAAGCAAGACTCAGAAAAAAGGAGATAATTCGAGAAACTCTGCTCAGATGGCGTAAAAACCCCTGAAACACAAGAAGCACCGGTGTTCGAAATCTGTCAGGAAAACCGGATGATAAATGAGTTTGAGAATGTAGAAACAACCGAGTGCCAAATAAACGATCAAGGAAAGGTTTTCAATTCATGCCTGAGTTGGCAATGAAGTGAACGTGTTGCTAATTGCAAATCATAAGCAGGAGCTTAGAAACAAGGTGATGATTTTTCTCTGCAGTCCTCCGACAGCCAGGAGTATTACAGCACTCTCAGCTGCTCCCCACATGGTCTGGTTGGTGACTCAATCAGGAGTACAACCTTGGTTTATTTGGTTCATTGTGGATCCCAGGAGGGGCACACCAATCCATGGAGTCCAAGGGAGCAAAACTGGCCCTGTTCTCCATGTTCTCTCTGTTCCCGGAGTTGTCTGACGCGTAACCAGTGTCCGTGGGCATCTGTGAGCTCACGTATGTGGAAGAAGGCAGTTAATGTTTTCCTCCAGGTGTGTTCAGCTGCCTCGTGAGCGCCAGTTTGAAAAGATGTGACGGCTTCACGCGTTTCAGAGGATGCACATGCTAATGTTCATTTTTGATGATGGTTTATTCTGAGCCCAAGTTACTGTGTTCTCTGGTTTCCTTCCAACTTTGTGGAAAAAACCCCCCAAAAACCTGCCCCCACATCCAGTGTTCTGGAATCATCGCCATCCTGACCAGGTAAAAAAAAACAATGAACGATGAACGTCGTGACCAAGATCAGTGGATGGTTTTTATTTCCTTGAATTCAACAGATTTCCAGAGATCTTCTGTAGTCTTGCAAGACACACCTCTAGAGAATCTGGTATGTTTTGTCAATAAATGTGGTCACCTACTTTCACAGCAAAAAAAAAAAAATGCCATGGCAGATGACCAACCCCAGTCCTTTTCTCACAGGCTTTTGGCCAACACTGCTAACTGCGTCAAGCAAAGCTATAACTGAACTTGAATCCCGTGACTATATCATGCTCTAGGAAGCTCATTATGTCATAATGTTCAAAGCTTTGTTTTCCCCCTGGAAACAGACAAATGAACGTGCATAGTGCTTGTGAGATCATGAAGAAGATTGTGGTCAGAAAATGTAGGCGGACAGTTTGAGGCTGAGACTGTGTCCCGTGTCCTCTCCTGAAGAAAACTTATCATCGTCTCTCACCATGACATACGAGACCAATGATAGCCTTTTCAAAATTGTATTTTTTTTTCGTCCGAGTATTGCCGTTACGATTGTGCAAACGTGGTAGAGATCAGATGACAAAGAGAGGTTTCTTAGCCACAACACAGAAAAGCAGTGACTAACCCAGAAGGCTTCAGAGACTTTTTTTTTTTTTTTTTTTTTTTTTAAAGAGATCCTGCTTATGCACTTGCCTGAATAATGACAACTCTCATCCTGATCATGTGGAAAAATGTGGCTGTGTGTGTGTGTGTATATGGAAATTTCCCATTCCCCTTCTGTGTGTCAGAGGAGTACCATATCCACAGGCCTGCTCCTTCTGAAAGAAAAAGGGGGGGAAAAAAAAAACATGGTGTGGAATTAACCCAGAGAAAATGCAGACACACATGCACGGATCGCTTTAGTTCCACACTCTCTTAAAGAAGGAGTCCCAAACAATGGCAGGTCCAGACGTTCCATATGAAACGAAATGGGAGCAGGAGAATAAAGCACCGCAGGCTGCAGACCCTTGTTTACTTTCCCAATGGCTTCACCAGTCCCTCGGCCATGGCTTCGGTTCAGAGGGATCTTTGAAAGCAGTATCAAAGGCACTGAGGTTTCATCTTGGATTAGAGCTCTGTGGGTTGGACAACGAGGTGAGAAAAAAAAGGAACAGAATATCAGAGTGGTCCTGATTTGGTCAAATAGGCTCATAGTTTGGTGATGTAGCATGTTTTTTGGAACACCTCTATAATGTCCACCGCTCTCTGTAAGCTAATATTGGTATGTTGTGGTCTGTTGTGAAATAAGAAGGCATGAAGTTTGTGAGCTAAAAGTCTTGGAGAGAGAGCGTCGTTAAAGCCTCTTTCTTGGCAGCGCTCGCTCTGTGGGTGTGCTGGCGTACAGGGTAGACAGCTTTATGGTGCACTCAGAAACAGGCTCCAGAATCCTGCCGCTATGATTGATGTCTCACAGAGGACACATCACGTCACGTGCGGAACAGGGAAGAGGAGAAGTAACATCCCACCAGAACACAGCAAGCAGGATGACCGTTTCATATCCTGCCGCTTATCTAGTGAGCCAGCACTAATGCTTAATAGTTAATAAAAGTCAAGATTTATAGTTTGTAGGTTATGATATTTTCAGCTTCCATGTCAAATTCACATTTTGTTTCTCGAGTTGAAAGTGCCGGTTGCTCATTTGGCATATCTTATTTGTTCTTTTTTTTGAACATATGAAGTGGGATCTATTGTGCCAAAGGCTTTTGGGGATTCTCAGAACAGGCAACACTATAACAATAATTTCTCCCTTAATAGCCATACAATTTTCGAGGTATGGAGGTGAGGGATGCAGCTGTAAAGCTTGTGCAAAAGATTTAGAGGAGGTCTGTTAACAGTAACCGAAATTTGCACGGTGCTGAACCGAAGCACAACCACAGCGTATGTTTATTAGGTTTATACTGGAAGGTTTTAATATTTCATCCTGGCATATCAGCACTGACCTAGCAAACAAAAAACTGTGCATAGCGATTTAACCGGCTTCAACATGACTTACAATGACTTCTTCGAGGCCTGACAAAGGGATTAGGATCAGGACTGTACAAAAACCCAGGAAGCTATTTAGCACTGAACTATGTAAGCAAATGTTCATGCGATACATACAACAAAGTTATGTGCAGTGGAGGTCTTTTTTTGGTCAACTCTGTAACTTCAGTAAGTGCTCCATAACGGACAGGGTCTTTGGTTGAACCAAGGAACAGTGAGACGGTCCTTGCTGCAGAACCAAAAGTCCAGGGGCTGGAGCTAGATCGGATCCAGGTCCTAATATAAACCTAAACTTAACCTTTAATCTCTTACCCATACAACACAAAACAACACACTTATGTAGACTAAAACACACTCCACCCATTTTTTATTTATTTTTTTGTTCCTGGACAAGGTCCGACTCGGTCATTCTGTATGTTTTTTTTTTTTTTGTTTTTTTTTCCCCTTCCCCCAATCATAAAGACAATCTGTGTGCTGGCTATTACAGTAGGAGGAACATAGGAAAGACAAATGGATGTTTCAGCATCTGTAATGCGAGTAATGTGTGGTCAGTGCATTGTCCTTCTCAGCACTTAAACCCATGTGTGTGAAGTGTACTGGTTTGTCTCCCTGTTTGACTGATCTCCCCTTACCACGCCACAGGGACGAAGCTGGATGGTGAGGCGCAGCTATGAAGACTTCCGCGTCCTGGACAAACACCTCCACCTGTGTATCTATGACCGGCGCTTTTCCCAGCTCCCAGAGCTGCCTCGATACGACAGCTTGAGGGAGAGAGCAGAGGTACTGTCTTTAACACTGTTCTTGGCTTTTAAGAGTAATGGCCAGTCATTCGCAATCCTACGAGACAATCCCAGAACCCTGTACATTTTACGTGTCCGCGTGTTTAAAAGCGTCTGATGGTTAGCTGTAGAGGCAGTCAGGTGTCCTTCTAGAGGGATTGAAAAATCCTTATCTGCTCACAATGTGAGATTTCGTTCTTTCTTTCTTTTTTTTTTCATTTTCTGTACTCTTATACTGGAGCTGTGACATATTCTCTTAGCTCTGTCAACCTCCTTTGACGACCGAGCGGTGTAGTTGTTAATACAGCTCATTATGGTGAACAATAATGGAAAATGGCTCTTTTTTTTTTTTTCCTCAGTCGATAAGTGGGACCCACTCCTGCGTGTTCCTCCGTTCCTCCGTTACGCAAGCTTCCCGCCATGGAGCTGGATGTTTGAGGTTTCTATGATGGTTAAAAATCAAAAAGGCAAAAAATTGCTCCGTTTAGCATCGACTCTTGTGGCACTGTGCATGCGGTTCTTCAAAGTGGGTTTGTGAGAGAGTTGGTCAAACATAGCCAAGGGGTCCTTGATGCTTTTATTTAGTTACAGTGGTGGAAATCACAACCTACCATTATCGAAGTTTAGATTGATTATTGGGCTTTTATATTTATTAGGCAGTTCGACTGGTCACATGAATCACACGAGTTTAATCCGAACCTCTTGGCATAAAGCAAGTTTGGGATAAAAATGACATCAGTCTGAATCTAATGCGTTCTGTTGGTGAAAAGTTCAAGAATCAATAAATAGACAACAAATAATTGTAAACATGTATATAAACATGACAAAAAATCTGTGCCGGGGGGGTCCGTGAAATTTATTTTACAGGTAAAACAGTGCAAAAGGTCTGAGAGCCCTAAATTCAAAAAATAAGAACAGCTCTGTTACACTAAAGGACTTAAAGTTCAGGAGATTCAATTCAGTGGATTTACTGTGTAGATACTAGTGTCATTTTAAAGTGCTGTATGTTTGAATGTCCCATTACAGTATGCTTGGTGGTGCGAGTGAATGAATCAGTAGATTATGCACCTAAAGACCATCATTTTAAAGCGTCCATTATAAATATACTGTGTATGATGTACTAGATCCACCACAAATATTAAATATAGAACCTAGCCAGCGGTTTCAGCTCGAGCTATGTGGTGGAAGGGAAAGAGGCATCAGCTTGAATTGTTATAAATAGCTGAGACACCAAGCGAGAACACTGCTACACCACAGAAACAAGTCGAGAGCAAAAAGTTCACTAGCGAGCAATAAATCATAAAGCGATCGTTCATTTTCTGCGTACGTGCCCGGTGCGGAGCCGTCATTCCCGTGAAAGCAGCAAGCAACGATTGAGTCAATATTTTCTGTGTTCTTTTCAGATTGCTTAAGACTCACCAAAGCAGCAAACCTAAAAGTTTCTTAGTCCCCAACTTTTCAGATGTATCCGGTGTCAACCGAAAGTCACTTTGGATTAGATGTAAATGACTGGCTCCAATAAATTCCGTGCAACTAACCGACGGCAAGAGTTGTCCGAGGAAATCTCTGCTCTCATAGACTCAGTTCCCACCTGTGATTATTTCTTATTCGCTAGCATTTTTTTTTTTTTTTTTTTTTAAACTATACTTTTGAATACATTTTAAATCAGAGTACCACTGTTCGATAAACGCAGGTCGGGACTGTAGCTGAGGAAGTACAGATGAACAGAATTTCATCAGTTATTTTGTAATAATGTAGATATTTCGATTACTACTTCTTATCAAGACGTTAAAAAGCTGAATAAGGCATATCTGTTTTTCAGTAAAGGCTACATGCCTACAAGAAACAGACTGGGTAATGCTGTTGCTTCCTAGTGTAAATTCAGTCTGGGAATAGTAGTGCGTCTCAAAAAAAAAAAAAAATTGAAAATCGTGAAAAAGCGCATCATTTTCGTAAATTAATTGAAAATGGAAAACTTTTCATATATTCCATACTCATTACACAGACTGCAGAAACTTCACACTGGACTTCAAGTACCTCGGATTTTGTGCCTCTCCACTCTTCCTCCAGACTCTAGGTCCTTTAGGCTTTCTAAATGTACTTTCATCTGAAAAGAGGACTTTGGACCAACAGCCCAGTTCTTTTTCTCCTTAGCCCGGGTAAGACGCTTCTGATGTTTGTCTGTGGTGCAGGAGAGGATGTTAGGAATGTGACAGTTGTAGCCCCTTTCCTGAGGACGTCTGTGCGTGGTAGCTCTGACAAGGACTGTGTCCTCTCCTTGTGAAGCTCTCCCAAGTTCTCGAATCAACTTTTCTTGACAGTTCCCACAAGGCTGCGGTCATCCCTCTTGCTCGTGCACATTCTCCTGCCACACTTTTCCCTTCCTGTTAACTCTCGATAAATACGTTGCGGAGGGTGTCGATAATGGACTTCTGGACACCTGTCAAGTCCCCCCGTGATTGCGGTTGCGTATACTGAACTACACCGAGAACAGTAATTTAATTAAACTCGAAATGAAATATTCTAATAATGTAAGATGTGTTATTAAAACATTTTTTTTTAGCTGTAAGCCTAATTATCAAAACTAAAATAGAAAAATGCTTGACACATTTTAGTTTATATGTAATGAGTCTAGAATATATGAAAATTTCACTTTCTTTAATAACTGATGGAAAGTATTGCACTTTTTCCTGATTTAGATACACTAGAATATATTGAGAGTTGGTTTTAAAATGGTTTTGAATTCTATTGGAACAGGTTTGGTATATTTTCTAGCCAAATTCATGTGTAACATGAATTACCTACTCGTGTAAATGTTCTTTAATATTTCTGATGTGTTTAGTGATCGTGGTGTAAATTCACAGAGTAAAAAGTGTTTAATAGCTGGAGAAAAAAAATCAACACAAGTAATAACTGTCAGGTTTGGCTGGGAGTTCTTAAAAGCAAAAGAGCAAGACCTTCTCGATCATGGAATATTCACGTGAAATCCAACATGCAAGCAGTGGAGACGGCGTTTGTTGGACTCAAAGTTCCAGAATGCAGTGCAGCTTCATGATGTAGATTTGGATTGGCTAGTTTGTGACCTAAAAATGGGATTGGTTCAACCCTGGTTACTACCCTACTCTACCCTAGTTACCTCATAGTCCTTATTGTATTGTTTTACAAATTGTAGACTTTATTTCTTAGATAAATGCTGGAAGTCTTGAAAGCTGCCTATACAGATTGAAAGCTACCTATGAATCCGAGCCTAACAGCAAACTACGGGGGGGGGGGGGAATAACCAGGCTGCTAAACTACAGATAACTTTAAACCTAATAATCAAACTTCTATGCTTGGCACCCTTGATACACTGCATTATGACTGACAGCTACGCACAAACTCTGTGTGAAGAATTCAAGTGTGTTTTTGACTTGCAAGGCTAGGGTCCACTACATGTTGACTCATGTCCTTGTCCTTGTCTTCCTCTGGTCTTTGTTTGGACTGGGGTTTTTTTGGGTGGTGCCAGAGTGTTGGAGCCAATGTAACAGTTGGGTGGAAACTGGAAAGAAGTTTTGCTGGCGTACGTCCCATCAGTGCTGTATGAGTCATGGCTTAACTCTAAAGTGTTTGATTCCCCACTCCTCTTTTTATCTTTATCCAATATTCTTCAGCATCATTGCCTGTTCACATCCAGCTAGCAAAGTCTCCTATGGCACAACGGCTACCAACGAGAGAGCCTGAGGGCTAGCACCGGCTTCATCAGAGACATGAAGCCAGCCACTGCATGTTCAGATTACAGCTTATGCCGTGTCCCAGGCAGGCTGAATGTAATTGGAGGAGGGAGGAACAATGTCCTTCTCAATAATGCTCTCCTGGATTTCCAGGCATGGGTAGCTGTTTTTGGTCTTTAACCGTTTACCAGGCAGACTCAACCCTGAAGCACGTTATCTATGGTTAAATTGTAACATTTGTGACGTGTTCAGTGTTTCTGGTGCAAATTTGTTGGTTGGTACTGTATTGGGCAGTGGGTGGGTATGGGTTACTGATCCAGAAGTTCTTGAGCAATGCCCTTCATCCCATCTTCACTAGGGACACTGTATCATGGCTGACCATGGACCCTGACCACAACTTCCTTACAAGCTGGGCTAAATGATATTGTGATGTATATGTGTATGTATATGTGACAGATAAAGGCTTCTTCTTCAGTTAGAGGTTGTCTGCTATACTGTTGTGACAGCAGTGTTTAATAGAAGAAAAAAAATTTCATCAATCTCAAAGATGAGTGATAAGGGTCAGGTTTTGCTATTAAAAGAAAAGTGCAAGCGTTTCTTTTCTTATTCACCATTTTGAAGCATATGGGAAATCCGCTGTAGAAGCAGTGGAGAAAGCTAATGCTGGACTGAAAGGTACAGAATGCAATGCAGTTCCAAGATGCCAAGAGTTACAGCAAAAAAAGATCAGAAAATCAGATCAGCTACTGAGCGATTCGGGAGGTGATCAGCATGAAAATTGAAAAGTGCCTCTGATACAGATGTAGATGTATTTAGACATGTTAACGAAGCTTGTTATGGAGCTATGATCATTATTGAGTTCAGCAATGCGGCAAGTCCTGAGCAACATTTTGAGGCTTCTGGAGTCCTAGAGGCATGTGTATGCCTTGTAGTCTAATTTTTGGGTCATAGCAGTTATAATACATGAGTGTCATAGCAGTTAATACACGAGCTATTTATTAGTCAGAAAGAATCGTGTGCTGCCTTGGAGATGAAAGCTCCACCTCACCACCCTTTGCCGTATGACTCAACATGAGAGCAATGTGGAATAATAATTGAACCAAATTTATCATTCAGAGTGCAGCTGCAGCATTTAGGGCCACCATTATGCTGAAGCAAAAGCAGTCATTCCTGTTCCTATTCCAGTCTCTCGCTCTCTCGCTCTCTCTGTGCATAAATGCTCACAAAACACCAGCATACTATTAAACCCCAAATAAACAAATGCCAAGCTAATTATTGTTTTGTTTTTTCAAAGAATAAACAGGAAGTCGGTGTGTAGTTTGTATTTACATTGCCAGTCTGAAAACCTCTCACTAGAGGAAGACGATCATGTTCTGCAAGGTGAAGAAGAAGAAGAAGAACCCTTTATTCGGCACAAATGCATATTTTGAGCGTACTATTTAGCAACATCAAGGTCTAGACATAGTGCCGGTGAAGTGTTACTCCATCAAAGTTGTTGGCGTCAAGTTTGGCTTGTTCTATATTTGATACGATATCCGAAACCGAATATGTCACTCCCAGCAGAAAAAATACCTGAAGGGTGAAGGGTATACAAACTTTTGTATTTAAATTGGTATTAGCTTTTGGGCTTTTTTTTAATTAATTAATTTATTTTTTTTGTTATGTTAGTTTTGTGTATATATATATGTATGTATGTATGTGTGTGTGTGTGTGTGTGTGTGTGTATATGTGTGTGTGTGTGTGTGTGTGTGTGTGTATA
>JAOVYU010000026.1:14177762-14189604 GCA_025674565.1 Synodontis membranacea
ATATGGATGAATATTTTTTTGCTTGCTTTGACAGTTTTGTCAGCCCTGGTTTTGAAACCGTTGACAAACTGAGTGGGAGAGATGTGAAATCTTTCGAGCGTACGGTCCATCTGCTGCACACGTGTTAATATGGGCTCAGCCCAAGCTGTCGCTACCATCTCACAGTTTTCCCCAGCAGTCCGTCTACAGAAAATGATTTTAATCTTGTGCTCTACACTATTGTACAGTTGTTTGCACATATTCAGCGTTACGTTCCGGTTAACAGAGAACGGGCTTCCAAATGGTTCAGCATAAACGCATTCGCTGGATCGTCAGGAGATCGCGAGGTTAAATCAGAACGTGCCGTAACTGGCCATTCGTTACGATCTCACTCATTAGTCAGAGTGACGCTGTCCAGCCATGGGTGTTTGTGAGCTCATGTACAACAATCTATTTTTTAGTGTTAGGATGTTTAGTGATTTAATGATAGGATGTTAGAATTAAAATTAGATGCTGTTCAGTTGTTGGATATAGCCTAAGGCCAGGAAAAGTTGCTTTCGGAAATGGAAGTGTAACCATTTCCGATAAGAATAATCACGGCCCTGTGAAGTGAAAGAATCTCCAGGAATCTCCAGGACCTGAAGCACAAATCTCAACTTCTGTTATATATTATACACTTTAAAGCACCACGGTCGTGTGATGGAAGTCATCGACAAATCACATCAGGGTCTAGTAGACATTTAAAACCAGAGTTTAATACTCCTACTAATTTGAATACTCAGATGTTTAATGCTTTCGTTTACCAGACTAACCTCACACATACCATGTCCGCTCACAACTTCCCATTCCGTCTTAGTTCCATGCTCCAGATTCACACTAAACAACAGTTGCTACGCACGTTATTATAAGAGCAGAGATTTCCCAGGTTCTCCCTAAGAAAATAATGAAAAGCTTCTAAACCACGGAACGCTTTCAGCAAGGTCGTAATGAACATTAAGTCAGGGAAAAGAATGACATTTGCAATAAGGTAAGTCAGGGGAAAAAAGTATTACATTTGTTTAACTCTTCTTGAAAACCAATCCATAGTGACAGTTTTTATATAATGTGTTTGTTTTTTTGGTTTTTTTTTGTGAAACTCAAGAAGTATGAGCTAGTCATACAGATCTGACAGCTTTACATTTGCAAATGCTTCAGGAATAGAATTGTGCAGTACTGTTGTTATCGTTTGCCTCGTTGAAATGATCTCTAAAGTGCACGCAGGGTTGTCATTAAATCATGCTTTACCAGATCATGTCGGATGTCCTCTAACTCGTGGATACCTTTGCCTGTCTGTCTTCAGCCGCCGCTCTGTTGTAATCGTATTTCAGTTATCGCACTGCTGTCTTTCTCGTCCATTTTTCTCCGCACTGACTTTGCCACCGGATGAGCATGATAACAGATGTCGCCTTAAGAACACACGATCAGCCGCACCTCCAGACACACACACACACACACACACACACGAAAAAAATTTCTCCGATTGTAAAAATGAGTCATAAATAATTTTAATGATTTCCATTGAAGGAAAATGTCTGTTATATTTCTCAAAAATATTTATTAGCATAAAGCTGACTATAATGCCAAAAAAGCTCTGATACACCAGTTTTGGTCTCATGGGGACTTTGAGAAAACAGCCATGTAGCCAAACCCTACAAATTCTAACCAAATAAATGTCATGATTAATGCAAGTGTGAAACGGAGGGTTCCAAACGCTAGCGCTCCACCGGGTGAGTAATGAAATGTGTCATGTTTAGAGTGGCCACGGATCACGCTTAGGCGATTTTACATCATGCTTTGGACCCGACCGCGCCGCCAAGTCCTCTGGAGAGCTTTCCGACAGCGTAGACCTTTCACTCCACTTCTGTTGTGTTTGTGCTTCACATCACTTATTACATCCCTGAACTTGTTACTCGTGTAACTCGACTATTCACGATGCTGGCTCTTGGGTGGACAGAATACACATCCTGCATGCCCTTTAGGGAACGATGTCAAATACAGGGATGTAATGACGGTGTTTTACAAAACAAGGGAGTCGAGGGGGAAAAGTGCTAAAGCATGCTGATCGTGAAGGCCGACCCGGTACACACTGAAGCAACATGCTGCATGATTTCTGCATTTTACGTTTTTCATTTTTACCGCTTTGCTGATGTCTCTGTGATTTCAGTATGTGATGTATGTTGATGATTTGCTTGAGTGTGTTGTAATCTCCCATGCATGTGTAATGATATATCACTGTGCCCCCCCCCCTCCCCAGCGTCCCCCTGCTGTGCTCTGCGACCGGCCTCCTGGAGTCTCTTCCCACCCTGTGCGTGCTGGTATTCTCCCCCAATGCTTCACTGATCCACACTATATACATAGCCAATAATTCTCTCTCTCTCTCTCTCTCTCTCTCTCATGTGCACATGATTTACTTTACTGAGCGTTTATATGATAAGTTGTTCACTAATCACTAATGTGATTTTTAGATAAACAGTTTACATAGACCCTAAACTTGGCACCTTGTTGAAAATAAACCAAACCTACGTGAAATCATATACAGCATTTGAGTGTCTGTGCGTCCATAATAACTAGAAAACTGTGAATTCAGGCAGTCTTTGCGTCCGATTTTATTTGGATGCTCATCACTCCTCCCATCCAGCACCATGTTTTTCTAAGTCAGAGTTTTAAAATTTGTAACAGTACCTCCTTCTTCCGAGGGCTTTTTTTTTCTTGATCTCTTTTTTTTTTCCGTGATCATCTTAACCCATGATGTAAAAAGATATGTGTAAGATATACTCCAGATATTTCAGATGTGTGTAATTGGACATGTAATTACCAGATTGTCTCACAAGATTGTCAGATAATTATCTTTATGAACATAGCAAGGGATATAGCTATTAAACATTCAGATATCGATAGTGATAAAGCACACTAATGGAACGAGCTGAATTGATCAGAAATCTGTTTAAAAACAAAAACAAAAAAAAAACGATTGAAATTAACATCACAAGAACTATAAATACACATTAAACAATTACAGTAAAAAAAAAAAACAATTACAGCATGTGTTCCTGCTGTTTTCTACAGTATATTGCTTTTTCGACACTTAGGGATGATGGAAGAAAATAGTTCGTTTCATTACAGTTGGATAGAAATTTAAATTACCTTCGCTTCAGCTGATCTTCTCAGCTCCAAATTGCATTTAAAGTTTTTCTTTCCAGTGAAACTATCAGTCGGACAGATTACTACTTAGCTAATCGCGCTCAATGTAATATCGATGTAATTAGCTACCAGCGTTTAGAAGCTCTCGAACACAAAGCTCTCTCCACATCAGTACTGTGTTTTTAAGTCTGTTTTATTGCTCCAGCATGTTTATTATCAGCCACTCTGAAGCATCATAAAGCATTGCCTAACAGACCGGGAATGCAGAAGGAAGCGTTTTCCTCTTCTTGCAACGTGACTACTGGCAAGTGAAGAAGAGGGCAAAGCCAGCTGTTGTTCCCGTGTTCTCTAACAGGCTCGACCGCTTCTCTCTTCTCCCGCATGCAGATTTGGAGATGGAGAGTGTAAAGCAGGACAGTGCCTTGGCACCCGACCCGTTAAACCCCTACAGGCTGAGCTCAGGTAGACAAAACCGTTCCTCCGTGTTCTTAATCACCGACTAACCTCCAAATCCACCGCCGTGTCTCTCCACCTGTCGCTGCCTCACTCCTCTAACGATTGCGCCTTCATGAATCCTGGCACTCTTGTTGCGTCTAATTTGACTCCTTGCTACTTTTCAGTGTAGTCATGTTTATACATGGGACAGATGTATAAACAGATTGTGTAACAAATACAGAAACGTCCCTTCCTCACTTTATATCTTCCTCTTTCTTGTGTCTGACGGTTGATCCTCTACCTGTTCTCTTTACTCACGCTCACATTCATACTCCTAATCTTTCGCATCGTGTGTTTTATAAAAGTCTGTGCTTTGTGAATTATGCTCATTTGACATAGATTAAACCGTTAATATCTGTCATCATTCACTCCTTATCTGGCTTACTTGTGATAATTGTATCTATTGTTACCACACTGCTTTTTTTAAACCTTGCCCTGAAGCAGTTGTCAGCCAGATTTACAGGTAGGATAGCACCATGTTTTCACTTTCATAAAGACTTTTTTTTTACAGAACGATTTACCGAGCCCAGTTAAAGCAAGGCTATAAAATCATGCCGTCTTTGTTCTCGGACAATATGAGCTACAGTCTCTTTCCAGTGACTGCAATCGTACGTTCTTCTAGACAACCCGGCGGAGTTTAAAACACAACCTTTTCTTCAGCACCCCAGCAGATGAAGAGAGTTCAGGTCTGAATATGAAGCGCTGTCGTCTGGTGAATCATTGATTTATTTACTCAAGACTTACGTCTTGAGTTAATGATTAAGCAGATCGTTTCCTTGCCTGGTTAGAGTGAACACATGGCTCGTCTTGAAATGGCTCAGGTACAGAAATGTGCCTCATGTTATTTTCTTTAGAACATTAAAGGCATGTCCAAAATAGCTGGCACCATTCGAGATAACAACTTAAAATGGTATGTAAAATAAACACTAGGCATTATGGTTTACATTTTCCACTCAAACAACTGGATATTCTCTTAGGAGGAAAAGATTGCTATTATTATTTATTATAATAATTATATTTGATTATTTTTTTCATCATGTGACAAAAGTAGTGTCAGCCCCTGTTAAAAGATTTACAACACAAATATTTTCATCCTTAATATAATTCTGCTCAGTCTCCAGAACTCATTTTGTTGCCTTTAATCACATCCTGTTTCCCTGGGGTACTACTGTGAAATTGCACCCTAGTATTTGTTGTTGCCCATAACCCAAAGGGCTTTCAGCACTAAAGACACGAGTGGTTGTTAACCAACATATGTTGTCTAAGAGTTTCAGAAGACTTTGCCAGTAATTGAACATGCTGTGAGGAACATTAAAAGAAGGCAAAGAGAGCCCCAAAGATCAGAATGTCAGTATTACATAGTTTGGTTGACTCTTGGGGTTGTGAGGTTCCGAAATTAAATAGACATTAACATTTTACAAGCGAGCTGTTTGGAGCAGTTGAAAAAAAGAAATCCCTTACTGCCTCCTTAGAGTAAAATGCAGCACCCACGTTTTGGTTATCCCAGTTTGCTAGGACTTACCAAATGTGACCCAAGGAAGGACGACATGGTCAGGGGCACCCAAGGCTCATTCACGAACATGTAGGAGCAAAGGCTAGCCCATCTAGTCCGATCCCACAGAAGAGCTACTGTAGCACACATTGCTGAAGAAGTTAGTGCTGGGTATGATGGAAAGCTGGTAGCCACAGAACAGTCAGAGTGCTCCTGCTGACCCCTGTCCACCACCGAAAGCATGTACAATGAGCGAGCGAGCGAGCATCAGAACTGGACCATGGAGCAATGGAAGAAGGTGGCCTGTCTGATGAATCATCACATTTTCTTATTCTCGTAATGTGGACGCCCGGGTCCACATTGAGAACCCAAAGGCAAGAAGGCAAGCTGGAGGAGGCAGTGTGACGCTCTGGTAAATGTTCTGCAAGGAAATGTTGGTTCCTGGCATTAATGTGGATGTAACTTTGCCACGTACCACCTGCCTAAATATTGTTGGAGACCAAGTACACCAGTTCACGGCAACAGATTGCAGATGCCTGATTGCAGTTGCCTATTTCAGCAGGATAATGCTTCCCGGCACACAGCAAAAGTTGTTCAGGAGTGGTTTGAAAGACATGTCTAAGGGTTCACAAGCTTTTGACTTGGTTTCTGAATTCCCCAGATCTCAATCAAGGATCTTGGACAAACAAGTCAGATCCACCTCGCAAATCGCAAGACTCAAAGCACACCTTCAGAGGTTTTGCGCCTTGATGGGTCAGAGCTGGTGACCGACACAACATTAGGAAGGTGGTTTATAACGTTATGGTTGGTCGGCGTGTATCTGTTTCAGCAGTTCATAATGGTCAAAAATGTCGATGCGGAGATTGCAGTGAATCAGATAAGTTGGTCTGCTGTGTTTTTGAGGACAGAGCTTCCATAACCACTGAACATTTAAAAGTGAAAGTGGTTATTTGTCATTATTGACACACCACAGCACACAGGGCACAACAACAAAATGTCTTCTCTGCATTTGACCCATGTGTGAAGTGACACACAGGAGAGGGCAGCTGTTTTTTTCAGCGCCCGGGGAGCAGTGCTTGGGGGCGGCACCTTGCTCAGGGTTCCTCAGTGGTACCTGCTGGCTGTGGCATTCGAACCTGCAATGTTTTGGTTATAGGGGCGCTTCTCTAACAATTAGGCCACCATCTGCCCCTAGTTGTGGCTAGTTACGGATATTTTGTCATAGGGGTTCTCCGGCAAATGACTACTTTCATTCAGAGAAGGCTTCAACATGTAGGTAATTTTGAAAATTGCGTGTTAAAAAGCAAAAAATTAGCCATTTCCTTTAACGTATTTTTTTTTTTTTTTTTTTTTTTTTTTTTTTTTTTTTAAAACAAAGGGTGGGCAGTAATTCTAAATTGCCTGTAAAACCACACACTCAGAGAGTGTTTAGTTTGGAACACCATTTAAAATAGGTTTAGCCCTCAGTCATAGCAGGTGCTATTCCAGATGTAGTTTCTTTATATCTCTCTGGATATGTAACTTCCTGGTGGGGCACCAGTGTCTTCCTCTCACAAGAGCAAAGGGCAGCTGGCTCGGTTAACAAGCCAAGACAGCTGGGTTTATGAGAAATGTAGTAATAACTGTCTTCTTTTCTACTCTGAGGTATTGTCCATTTCCTGCATGACCTCTCCCCAACGTTTGTGTGAAGTAAATGCTCATACTGTGTACAGGCCTCCGCTGTGAACATTTGAAATCGTGTGAATCAGGAAAATGGATCAGTGACTCTAGTGTTGCATGCTGCATGCGCTCACACACACACACACACACACTCCTCTCTCCTTTCCTCCACTTATCCCACATCACAGATGTCACTTTTACTAATGTTTATGAGCACACAAGCTTCTTCTAGTGTCTGTTAATGGTTAATCAGAATGTGCACTATAAGCCTGCTGAACACTGGTTATTGGATTGTGTTTCATTTGGCTTAATATTTAAACTGTACGTAAAATTGTCGATTATTTTTAGTGCCTTCTAGGACTCTGTAAACTCTATAAAACAGGTTTTAGTGGTTGAATTGTTTTAGAGGAATTTGTTTTAGTGTGCATGCTAAAAATACAGTGTGAAAAATGGTAGTTTTCAATTTTCCAGTTCTTAGATTTTGGGCACCATGTCAAGCAATATAATTATAACATTGCAAAAAAAAAAATGTCTGGAGTGATTACCTTTAGACTTTGGTTTCCTTTCATTTGCTCTATGTAGAATAGCAAGTCTCAAGAATACAGTCGACCCTCGCCACTTCGCGGTTTGAATTTCATGGCTTCACTATATCGCGTTTTTTTTCCAAATACAGTATATTCATTAAAAAGTTGATCAAGACAGTGAAAATGTGGGTTGTGCTCGGTTGTCTTGAGTCAAATATTTTTATTTTTTATTAACTTTTTTCCAAAAAATCGGGTTTTATTTCATGTCTAGACGGCTCTAATAATGTTAAAAACCGTATTTAGAGGGTCGTAAACAGGTTTTCTATTTCTATTCACTTATCGCAGGTAGAGTCTGGAATGGATTAACCGCGATAAACGAGGGTTTACTGTAATAGCAAGAAAATATATACACTGCCATGCTCACAAATGAATATAAATATCCACAGCCACGCTCCAAAATGTTGTGGAAAGCCTTCCCAGAAGATTGGTGGCTGTATTAATAGAAAGGAGGAACTGGATCTGGAATGGGATGTTCAGGCGTCCACAAATTTTTGTCCATATAGTAAATTTTGAAAAGTCGCATGTATATGTTTTTTTGTATCTTAGTGGAGATTAATATTTCCACAAGGTCAGGAACATCTGACACTCTTGACCTTGTGGGGACATTTGGCTAGTCCTCATGAGGGTGGGGAAAAAAACATTCACTTTGAATATTGAGATCACGGAGAGGCTTAGGTTTGGGTATATGCATTCCATCAGTGGAAGTATAGTTAGACAAACATGCATGTGTATATTTGGACAGAGCGAGCTGGTGGAAGGAGTTGTATTTGTTATGCTGTACATCAGATTTTTTTTCTTCACGTTTATCAATTATTTTGATTTGATTCAATCCAGTTTTGTGTAAATGTTTTTGTAGGCCAAACTGAACAAAAGGCCCCATTCTCCCCTCCTCCAGGTTCACAAACATTTCCCTAATGCTGACTACACCTACCTTAATCACCCGTAAATTACCAAGCATATTCACAGCGTGGCAGATTTGCATTTAGTGACACCCCCAAAACTCAAAACACTAAGCTCACAAAGAGCTGATAGTGACAAAATGTTAAACAGAGAGATAGCACCTCTTTAGTGCATGCGTGCTCTGAATCGTCCAGTAATGCAGCTCGACCATTGCAGTGCATCAGCTACCATAAAGCACCTTATTATAACCCCATTATATAGAGCACAACTACATTTTTCCTATTTGAATGGCTTGTTTTATTTGCCTTAATTTATTTATTAATATATTTATTTGTTGATTGCTTTCTTTCAAATTATTTTTATGAAACAAATTAGTGTAATTTTTCATTAAGTTCATGTGTATCTAAAAAATGCATCTTTAAGCTTGACAGCACATTATGAATCCTACATGAATTTAAAGGTAACTATTCACCAGTTAGATTAATTAAAGCTGATCAGTTGCGTGAGTCTCCTGATACATCAGTTTGTAGAACTGCAGGAGCACAAGTAGGATTTACAAGTTTTTAAGAACTACAGTAAAGTGAATTTCATTAAAGGTCCACTAATGAAGGATTTAGTTGTGTGCAGCTAACTGAATGCCCCCTCCCTTACCCCTCATTTCCAAGTGTCTGTCTGAGCGTATTGTGGCCGTCAGGTGCCCCTACTTAGTGACACTCCCTTTGGGTTCTCAGACTTGTTAGCCAGCACCAGCAGACACAGATTCTTCTTCTTTCTTATTCATAGTCTTCCTTTCTTCTCCTTCATCATCGTCATCCTTCTGGTGCTTCCTGAATTCGTGAATTGCAGAAGGCACATTCTAGAGGTTTGTCAAATGTAGTGGCTTTATAGACGAGCTCCCACGAACTATGTAGATATAAAGAGCTCATTCTAAGCTTGTGGAAACACGAGTCTTAGTTACAGGGTAATTATACACTAATGAAAACTTGAACGTTATATCCCTTTTCTAATAATAGAGCCCCTTAAATCAGCGCTCCCCAACCTTTCTTGTACCGCGGACCGGTTTCATGCATGAAAATGTTTCCCATGGACCGGGTAGAGGCGAGGGGGTTCGCATAGCGGGTGTGGAGCTTGTGTATCACCTGTTGCGATGAAGCATGTAACTTGGGTAGGAATCTTGGTGTTTTCTTTTAAATGAAACTTTCTTTTTGCTGGCAGTCTGTGACCCTTCTCCTGTCCCATCGTTCGCTCGTTCCTTCCCGAAAAAGCTCTCGGGTGAATTTTGTTTTTGGCTCATTTTTTTCTAAGGGTTATTAATTTGTGTCGCTGATGCGTGAAACACCGTGCCAGAGTCAAGTGCTGTAGTGAGGCGATGGCGGAAACAGTCGCTTTTCGAAATAAGATCCGGAAGACTAATGAAAGAAAAATAACCATCATTTTAGCCATGAGATTTTTTCTTTGCGGCCCGGTACTAAATGATCCATGGAACCGGGGGTTCGGGATACCCTGCCTTAAATCCTACATACTGGACCTTTCAATTCAATCAAATACTATTCAATTCTTTTGTGAATGATTTATGAATAAATTTGTTGATATCCAGTCACGTAACTGTGGTTTAATAAATAATAATAATAATAATAAGCTCACAGTTTCAGTTTCACTATTATAATTCTTAGATGGATATTAAAGAAAAATATCAGAATCAAAAGTATCGATTCACTTCAGTATCGATTCACTCCTAAACTGGTTCATTGAGTATGAAGAGCAGTTCGACTCTTTATCTACACAGAATAAGAGTTTTAATGAAGAAATGTACAGACAGTAAATAATATCCAGACATGAAGTTTAGTTTTTAGTTTGTATCTAAAACCGCCCTGAGTCCTGAATGACTCGGTTCACTTCACTCGCTGCGTATCGGTTAGTGGTGTCTGAAAGCTGATCCTGGAGGCAGGACAACTGAGGGGAAACTGTGAGGGAGTGGAAGCTCAGAGGGGAATGGTTTTTTTTCCCTCCTCCTCCTTCTAAGACGCTCGCGCTGTGTGAGCTGAGTGAGTGGAAAGTGCAGGGAGTGTGCGCGTGACGCGCTGACGGTTTGAAAATGAGCTCGTGCTGCCGACTCGACACCTGAAACTTAACTGAAGTTCAGCTCTCAGCCTCGCCTCAGTTCTCTCTCTCTCTCTCTCTCTGTCTCTCTCTCTCTCTGTCTCTCTCTCTCTGTCTCTCTCTCTCTCGGATTTTAATCTTTTACACCCAAAGTAAGACAAGGCTCCTGTTTGTCGTCTTGAGGTAAGGATAAATACGTTATTTTATTTTAGGGGGGGGTCTGCTTACACTGGGGGCAGTTTCTGAGGGAGTTTTAGCAGCATGGTAAAGATTTCTCTGTAGTTAGTTGCTAGTTGTTGCTAATGATCAGTTATTCAGCTGATTTATGATTCATAATGGCACAGTCACCGTGGTGTGTGTCCAGAGTCTAAAGTATTTCCTCGTAATGGCTGTAATGAGAGATTGAGAGAGAGAGCAGCACACTTTTCTCTCTTGAACGGCTAAAAGAACAAAATTTTAATGAACTTTAACTTTTGAATCATATTTATTTATTTATTTATTACCTGGGATATTTGTGAACTGACTACAAAACTGGTGAAATATCAGTTGACACTTGCTACAGAAATAAGCCCAATATGTGATTTTTGAGGATATCGCAGATGTGTGGAAAAAAATGCGAATGTAAATTAATCAGCTTCCACAGAAAATTTCGTGAACCTGTGAAGTCGCGAATCCAGAAACGCGAATACGCGAGGTATTACTGTATATAGTGTAGTGTAAAAAGCCAATTAAATATTCAGTATAAAAGGATCAAAGCTTTTAAAAGGAGAAGTGAACGTGGTGAATGTTTAAAGCGTTCTGTATTAACTTGAAATAATTTCCTTAGTAATAATGCATTAGACAGAGCGACTTTAGAATCTTCATTTATATATTTTTGATTTAGAAATGCACTTAAATGGGGGCGTTAAGTCTTAACTTTACTGTTTATATTTATCTCAGAAACATATCTCGTCCATTAGTCTCTTTAAGACGATGAAAAATGTCTCTTGTGCTCAGACTGGCAGTGAATATACACAGCGGCTAACAAGTGTCTTGGCCTAAAGACTTTATTTCAAAGTAAATAGTTTGATTTATTTATAAAATCAGTGTAAAACTGAAACTCTGCCCCACCTTCCCTCTCTGTGTTCTCCATTTAACCCTTATATCCCATTTTACACTTTTTTTTTTTTTTCCTTCTTCTCCTTCCACCAAACATCAACACTAATATTTATTACTGTCGTACGTTTGTGTCTTCTCAGCCAGGATCAGGTACAGCCTGGGACAGGAATACACACACACACACACACACACACACACACACTCTCTCTCTCTCACACACACATTCACACTCTCTCTCTCTCTCTCTGTCTCTCTCTCTCTCTCTGTCTCTCTGTCTCTCTCACACACACACACACACACACACACTCTCTCTCTCTCTCTCTCTCTCTCTCTCTCTCTCTCACACACACACACA
>JAOVYU010000026.1:14194192-14207856 GCA_025674565.1 Synodontis membranacea
CAATAAATATACTTTTTGTGACATTTTTGTTTGGTGGTGTGCCTTGTGATTTTTCTAATGTGAAATATGTGCCATGAGTCAAAAAGGTTGGGAAACACTAAATTAGGTGATACTGTACTCTGTTTTGACATCAACCATTTATTTTTTTTAAAGGGTAATGTATTAAGCTAACTTTTAAATGAAATTAAAGTGCTTTCGGAGCCTGATTTAGGTCATATTTAGGGTTTGAACTTTAGAAATAATCATTTATTAGCATTTTTAGTGACTCCACCAAACAGTCTGGAACCTAACCCCACCAATGCACAAGGTATTACTGTATACTTCTAGAACAATGACACTGCGGTCACTGAGAGATCTGTGTGAGAAAATAACATCAGCACATTACTGTTACTCTCTCCACATTTTTTGACCACACTAATTTTGGTATTCACAGATCCAGTCCTAAATGAAGTAGCATGGCTTTATATTTTTAAGTCTAGACAACCCCTTTCATCCCTCTAATTTAAGAGAGCTCAACAGTGTATGCATTTTACAATGTTTACACCAGGGTCCAAGACAACACAACAATCTTATTCTTATGGGTATGTATGTGGTGACTCAGAAGTGGTTTTATCCTGCCTGAGAATTTTCAGCTGCACCGTTAGGAATTCTTCTGAACAGCTGCTTCTGAGACAGCCTGAGTCTCACTCATCACAAGGATCTTTTTTTTTTTTTCTAGGAAACAGGAGGCCAGGACAGGGATATCTGTCTTCCCTGATCTTGTTTGACTAAAATGTTGCATAGGAGGCCTACAATCTGGGTCTACCAGAAATTGGCAAAAAAAGGCAGCCAGTTTTTAAACCGGTCTGATTTATTGGATAATTGTATCAGGACTGCATTCTTTGCCTCTATCACTTAGTCGTGTATTTCTGCTGTGAAATCTGAAAGAATGACTCATCTGTAAACGTCCAAACCAACACAGCTTAAAATCATTTTATACACAGATTACGCGCACAGTCAAGTGTAGTCTACAGCCGTGCAAGGGTTGTTGTGATGTTGCCCAACACCAAGTTGATTATTAATAAAAACCTGTGATTTGAATTACAGCTGGAAGTGCTGTTAGAAAATGATACCACAGCACGCTTGAATGCTTGAATAGGGTTATCAGAAAGCATGCCTCAGAAAGTAGTTCAAGTAGTAGTAGAATACATTGAGCTGTTACTGTAGAAATAATAATCACAGGGCCTCGTATGGAAGATGCTCCACATATTCCGAGGCTAATAATAAATGGATTGATTGGGGGGGGGGGGGGGGGGGTTGTTTAACAAAGTAACTTGTACAAGTGAAGAAAAAAACTCAGGTAGTGACTGTTCATCATCGCTAAAACAGTGAGAACAGGAACTTTTAAAACCTGTGTGACATTTTGTATATTAATAAATTATAAGAACATTCAGATTGTAGAACTCCTCAGTAGCACTGTGGTATAAATAGTGATACTGCCTCGCTTCTTTTTGTGTTATGATCTTTGTTCCCTGTTACAAACGTAAGTATTATTGCTATTTTTGTATCATCATCCTGACCTGAAAGATCACACATCATGTGTATTTTACTGCCCCTCCTGCTGAGTACTTGTACTCATTTCAACCCTTGTATCGTTGTTGGCTCCTTTTACTTTGTGCTCTGTGCATGGATTGTATTCTGCCTCACTCATACCTCTCTCTGAATAAAAGCTTTTGCCAAATCAGCAAACGTACATCGTTTGAGATACTGTTTGTATTTGTAAGGGTATATTATGCGTTCCAGTAACCGAACAAAAAATGTATTGAAGCACATGGTGTGACTAACTTGTAATCTCAATCCTTAGTCCCCCAGGTGCTTAAGAGCTGCACAGAGTTCATTGAAAAGCACGGAATTGTGGATGGAATGTATCGGCTCTCTGGGATTGCATCCAACATCCAGAAACTGCGGTATGTGTGAGAAAGTAATACACTGACATGAAAATCAAGGAAAATAGTGTGCTTGTGGATATTTAGTATAGAGAGTTTTATATTAAAGCTGTTGACAGTAAAATGTGAAGTGGAAGTATTTTTATTTTTTTTTTAAATTGAGTTCTGAGGATATAGCTCCTAACAAATTAATCAGATATCTACAAGAGCTACAGTACAGTGGGGTCCACAGAGCATTTGCTTCAATTTTAAATTCTTTTTTTTTTTTTTTATTTAATTTAATTTAATTTAACAACATATATTAGAAAAACAGAACAAACAGCTTGAGTGAAAAATGGAATCTTTGAAATGTGTGCATGAATTTCAGAGTTTCTTAGTATTTGGTACATCCCCTTTAATGACAGTGCACTCAAGCTGGCAACTCCACAAATTTGTACAAAGACTCATAATCCATTGAAGTGTCTCCTGCTTCAGTAGTAGATATTGAGCATGAGGAAACATTTGTACAAAATATGCATTTCACTTATTTGCTAAATTTTAAATAGGGACCTAGAAATAGTGCAGAGCCTTGAATATTAATAGGGTGTTGCATGTTTGTGGCCTAGTAAATGTCTTTCAGTTTCAAACTCCTCATAACAGCACGTGTTTTAGGTAGTTTATCAAAACAAGCCTGGAGCCATGCAAAATTCATGTTCGTCATCACCTTCCATTTTTATTCAATAGGGAAAAAAACTCAGTGGAAGTAAGAGACAAAATTTTGCAAATTTTATGGCATTTCTATGGTTCGCTGTTTAGAAATGGTTAATTTGAGCTAGATGATAAACCAACAATCGACTCGGGAGTTGAAAGAGATTTGAATGTGGATCATTCTACTGTTCTGCAGTATTCATTATTTAGCATATAAATGGCAGAAAGTCATGGAATCTAAAAGTGGTTACTCTGAAGACGAATTCTATGTTAAAATCACAATTAAATTGTTCAAAAAGGCCACAAACTTATGCACCACTCAGATAAATATTCAAGGTATTGAACATATCTTTGTTTTAAATATTTAAAAATTCTGAAACCTTCAGTTGAGTTCCAGTTTTAACAGATTTTCATTCTTGTATTTTTTTTTGTTGTTGTTTAAATCTTCATTAAGTATTTGTTAAGTACTGCAGGTATAAACCTTCTTTAATTAGTGAAGGTTGTAATGGATGTTGTGATGTTTTTCTCTCCTCGTTAGGCATGAATTTGATTCAGAGCAGATCCCAGACCTGACCAAAGATGTTTACATCCAGGATATCCACTGTGTGGGCTCACTGTGTAAGCTCTATTTCCGAGAGCTGCCTAATCCACTGCTCACATACCAACTTTATGAAAAATTCTCGGTAAGCACTTCTTAAACTGAGACAGCAGTGATGTTAACAGCTCACACTTTCACACATAAATGTTGTAGCTTAAGAGTGTGTAGGTTTTAGAAAAAGACTGCTGTTGGACCCTGTGTGCGTTAACATCTTGGTAGGATAATGCTGTAATAATCACTTACCTGTGCTTTGTGAAACAGTAATGGTCTCTCTATTGATGCTTGTGTCCCTGATTTACATATGCAAAATGTTGGCCTTGTTCTATATTTAGAGATATGGAGGCATATGGAGAGTTGTATTGATGCATTTACATCTCTAGGAAAAAGCAATCTGGGAAAAAAAAAGGCAGGCAGGGTTCACTAAACCACAAAAAAGATTCTGTGGTTGCTATGACAGCATTGACATGGAGATGACCATTAGAGGTGGGGTTGAGTCTTGCTTCGTGCACTCGGCCCAGCAGAGCAATGTCAAAGTCACAGCTAGTTTGGGCTGTTCATGATGAAAGTGATTTAGACAGGGTGATTGATCTATTAACAACATCACCGGACAACAGTGACATTAATTTGTCTCCCCTTAATTTTGTCCCCCATTTTTAGGAGGCAGTTTCAGCAGCTACAGATGAGGAGAGGCTAATCAAAATACATGATGTCATCCAGCAGCTGCCTCCTCCGCATTACAGGTTTGAAGAATGGGTACAGTGCCCCCTGCAGGCTGTGCCAACACACTTTTTTATTTCTTCTGCTTCATCTACAAATTTAGAAATAATAGTAATAAAGCTTTTAAATACGATTCCTGCATAGATGTTGGAGGACATTTTTAGAGGTATATTTGGAGAGTTATGTTTGTTTTAAAGTTGTTAAAAATAATCGATACGTCTGATTCCTTAAAATAATAGAATAGGAAGTTTCTGGGTTATAAGCTTACAAGTTAAATGATGAATTAATTGTAATTAAATTGTCTGGTTTTTTTTTAGGACCTTGGAGTTTCTGATGAGGCATTTGTCACGGTTAGCAGCATTTAGCTATGTGACCAACATGCACACTAAAAATTTGGCCATTGTTTGGGCCCCCAACCTACTGAGGTAAGCTTTGTAGAGTTTATATCAAGTTTAGGGTGTTTTTATTTTTATTTTTTTTGTATATAATTTAATTTTTTTTATTAATTGCTCTTTCCTTGAATCAGGTCTAAGCAGATTGAGTCTGCATGTTTCAGTGGAACAGCCGCCTTCATGGAGGTACGAATACAGTCAGTTGTGGTTGAGTTCATCCTGAACCACGTGGACGTTCTCTTCAGCCCTAAGCTGAGTTCACTGATCAGAGAAGGAGCTGGTATGTATGAACAAATACGATTCTCCATATCTTTATATTAATCTGCGAATTACTAAATTATGTGTTCTTGTTCTTCGTCTCTGCCTTTGTAGGTCACAACTCTTTGTCTCGTCCTAAATCGCTGCTAGTACCTTCGCCTTCCACCAAGCTGCTTACACTAGAGGAAGCTCAGGCACGCACACAAGCCCAAATCAACTCTCCTGTTACTGCAGATAGCAAGTATATTGAAGTGGGAGAAGGACCTGCTGCTTTACAGGGCAAATTTCACACGGTCATTGAGTTCCCTACAGAAAGGTGTGCTGAATTACTGTTAAAACAGAATTTATTGAAAATCTTATTTTAAATCTTCTGTAAGGTGTGTTTTTCATGTGATGATTTGTTTTCAAATATCACTGTGTATTATGCTATTCCTTTTTTTTTTGTACAGAAAAAGGCAACCTATAAAATCAAAGAAGTCACCAGTTGGCAGTTGGCGGTCATTTTTTAACCTTGGCAAGTCTTCCTCTACGTCTAAGCGCAAACTGCACCGGAACCCAAGTGAACCCAATGAACTCAAAGCCATGGCATTAGGAGGAAGCAGAGGGGATACTGGCACTCTTCGATCTGCGAAGAGTGAGGAGTCTCTCAGTTCATTGCACAATGTTGAAGGTACATTGTGTGCAGTTGTAACATGTTTTTTCCATGTCTGTTATAACTGTAAGAGAGTCAAACTTTGTCAGTTGCAGGTCTATAATTGTGTCTGTACTTTATTCTTAGGAGGCTCTAAAGTCATATCTGTTGTTTAATCCTAGAAAAGTCTAAAGTTACATGTGTTGTTTATTCCTAGGAGAGTCTAAAGTGTACCGGCCACGCAGACCACGCTCCAGTAGTGATGCCCTCTCCACATCCTTCAATGGTGACCTGATGGACAGCCGACAGCACTGCAATTCTTACGATAACATAGACCGTGGAGACAGTGAAGGGGACGACGGGCCAATTTGTGTGCCAGCCCTTATTTCTCCACCACGCTCTACTGATGATGTGGATTTGAGCCCTCCTGACATTGGCATGGCCACTTTGGACTTTGACCCTATGTCTTTCCAATGCAGCGTGCCCTTGGCAGAGAGCTCCACTATTTCTCCTGACACTGAAGTTGCAAGTCTCAAGAGGAGTCCCGGCAGTGCCAGTGACTCCGAGCCAGTCTCACCTGTCAGGCCGAAGATTACTAGCCTTCAGCAGTCTCCTGATCTCAGTCCAGCCTTTAGAAGCACTTCTAACTCTTCTGAGAAAATTATGCTCCAGTCTTCTGAGAGCTGCGAAAAGTTTGTGTTGCCCCCTTTACGTATATCTCAAAGTACTGATACCTTCATAGTTAGTAAAGGATCAGTGAGCCCTGAGCACCAGCCAACTCCAACCCCTCCTCTGCCTCTTCGAGATTCTCCTGCCAAAATTAGTCTGTTGTCTTTCAAATCCCCTGATTTGCCTCTGAGTGAAGCTATTCAATTAGAGCTTCTCTCCAAAACGGATTCATGTGAGAATAAAGAGGTGCTAGAGATAGATGTATTGCAACAGATCAGTGCTCAGGAACAGCCAGGTAAGGATGGTCCAATTTGACACTTGATTTGAATTCCGTCCTTGATTTGTTTCACAGTCATGATATTGTTAGCAAGTGATGATTCAATAAGGTTTTTGTTGATAAAGTAACTCCTTCGTTTTCAGGTTTAGTTTGCCAGGTTTTTGCCTTTAACACTGTCCATGACTGCCCTAGAAATAAATAGAAACTGTCAGTGAATAGTGCTCACATAACATCCATTTTATCCTACTCTTGATGATTAGCTTTTTTCTCCTCAACTTTAGTGCCCTGTGTTTTGTTGTTATCTAGGAGCTGTAGCTCTGGACTCACCAGACAACACTGCTCCAGTCAGCTCTGTGTCTCTGCTTCCTCCTCCTCCCCAACCAAAGAACCATACTGCCCGCATGCTGGCTTTAGCGTTAGCTGAATCTGCTCAGCAGGCTACCATTCTATCTCAGAGGGAATCCTCCGAACCTCCAACATCTGTTTCACCCCTCAGGTCTCAGGAGTTTCTGGAAACTCTTGATTGGCCACCCCCTCCCACCCTTAAACCACAGACATTGCAGGAAGAAACAGCATATGTGCCGCAATTTCCTGCTCTGTCCTCTTCGTCTGCTTCCTGCACCCTTACTGAAACACTGACCCGATCCTCCAGCATGCATCTCATCATAGAAGAAAGTGAAAAGTCTCCCAATATGTCTGGCAATAAAGCGGACATTCCCACTTTGATGGCTCCCAGCAAAGATGCTTCTCCTGGCCAACCTGTTCAACTTTCCTCCACACATAACAGTCCAGAGAGGCAGCAGCCTTCTGTTGGCCAGACACCAGCCAGCACAGAAAATTGCAGCACCACTACAGCTACCACCACGTCCACCATTATCAGAAAGGAGCTTGTAGTCACACCACAACCGAGTTCTAAGGTGAGATGCACATCATCACATATTTAGCTTAAGAAAAATACAATTTATTAATAAATAACGTACTTTTCTTTATTTTATTTTTTTTTAGCTTCAGAGTCCCGAACGTATTTTGCCAGCACCGACCACAAAATCTGTGGAACAGCCAGTAGCTGTTCTCCAGCCCCATCGTCAGATTCATGTTCAGTCGCAACCTCAACCACAGCCTCACGCTTCATGTCCGCCTCAAACGCAGTCCAAAAATCAACCCAATGCACGAGTTGCACCTACAACAGCAACATCCCCAGAGCAGTCTGGAGAGAGGCCTTGGGAATCTATAAAGCCTTTAAATCCTCGAATGGAAAGTGTTAGCCATCATCAGACTCAAGGGTCCACACCACCACCACCACCACCCCCTGCTCGCTCAATCGAAAGTAAGCTAGCAGTAGCCGCGCTGTGTAAAACTGAAGCTGCCACTGCAGCCCCGTATCATGCTGTGTTGGGAGAGGGATGCATGCCCCAATCACTGGATGACACAATCCCACAGACTCATCCATCACAACGCAAGTCTTCCGTTCATCTGTCAGCTTATGTTTACCACTCTAAAGGAGAGACAGGCCTAATAGAGCCCACTGGAGAGGCCTATTACCATCAAAGAGCTACCCCTGCTGGGCCATCATCCATGGGTTGTCATTACCGACCTGACAGTGTGCCCCCTCATCTATCATATGTATCTAAGTCAGAGCCCCAGATTCCTTACAGAGCCCATGGTGATGGTCGCTACAATACAATTGGACCAAGGTCCTTCCACCAGTTAATGAAATCTCGTGAAGGAATGAGAGGTGAATATATTTCCCCAGGATCACTGCACCGCAGCCATGGCTACAGCTCAATGGATGGACACGCTGCGTATCCAACAATCCGCAGGGTGCACTCTCTACATGTCCCACCAACAGCCATCCGGTCAGTGCCAGTAACTAGAACAGAGGTTCCTCCAGATGATGAACTCTATTACTATCAGCGCCCAGTCTACCACTGCAAGTCTTACCAGCAGCCTTCACAAGCAGAATATCATGTCACTCAACTTCAGCCTTACTTTGAGAATGGAAGAGTCCAGTACCGGTACAGCCCTTATTCTGGCACTCACCCCCTTGATGTTCCCTACTACGATGTGGATCCTTATGGTACCGTCCGTTTACGCCATTTCCACTCGTTCAGTAGTCGTGACGCTGGTCCGCACCTCAGCAGGTCAGGGGCCAAATCAGGTGGTTATCACTATTTGTCACGGCATGCCATTCCTGTGAAAGATAATACATTTGTCAGTAGGGATATGCCCCCCTACCATGGCCCAAAAGGAGCAGTTTACTACACTTGGGATCCAGAGGAAGCAGAAAGGCTACGGATGCATTCTATTCGCAGAGAAAGTCGGGCCAGGCAAAAAGTGAAAGGCCCCATCATGTCACAGTATGACAATGTGGGGCCCTACCTGTCAGGGGATATTGGGGGATTAGAAGTGCTACACTTGCGCAGTAAGTCAGATCCTGGTAAAACTGTGTTGGTCACTTCCGAAGGGAAAGATGGGAGATGCAGTGTAACTCCTGGACCTCAACATGTCTCCAGACACCTGATGTCAGACCCAGATGTTCTCCTGTACATGGAAACCGAGAAACACTGCCAGGGAAATGGAATGGGAGACAGAGTTGCTGCGCCAAAACAAAGCAGCTCCAAGACCTATCAGTCCACCCATTCACATCTGTCACAACCTCCCCCACGGAGCATGCCACATCCACCAGAAGGTAGCCATCATGAGTCCAAGTGTGAGCCAGGAGAAAATCAGATGAGTAGTAAACACTGGCAGGAGCATCCAGACAGTAAAAGCTATCAAGCCCGACATGACCGCCCAGATCCAGAACGGCACATAGGAAGGGTCAAAACCACTAGCAGCAGTGAAGATGACCGGAAGACGGCCCCTGCGAAGCCTGTTCCCCCTCCCAAACCGGAGAGATCTCATAGTGTTCGAGAAAGGCATCACTACAACCAACCTAATCCTCCTCATGCACAGGACTCCTTTCCTCACCAACCGCATGGACAGAGACAAAGTACTGTTACTCAACAATCCCACTATGATAATCTGGACGATTATCATCCAGTACCTCATTCACAAACCCCATTGCCAAATCGCAGTGGTTCGAGCTTGTACAGTACCCCTGGGTATTCAGCGACACACACTAATCGTGCGTACTCCACTGCCTTGGGACAGGGTGCTTTTATCCGAGCTGAGACAGAGATTAACGCAGAGTAAAAGGAAGGAAAAAAAAGATGCGCACTAATACATTGGGATTTAAAATGTTGACAACAGTTTTAAAGTTGAGCAGCCTCTGCAGGACAGTGGACTGTTATGACTGTACCCGTTTAAATTTCCTCACATTTTGTAATGTGTAAAATGTGTAAAGGCTTTTTTTTATGGAACTGAATGTACCACGATTTCTTCAGTAGAGTAAAAAGCCACATTCTGACATTAAGAAACGTGGAGGTCTTACTGTAGATATTGTATGTGATTTGACAAATGGTACAATTACCTGAACCAGAAAAGTGTAATGTATATCGGGGGGAAAAAAATACTACTGGTAATAAGGGATTTTTTTTTTTATGTTCTGTTTTGTTATATTAGAATCACTTGGGCTTGGGTCTGATTTTGGGATAAAGGTTTGCATTTTAGAAATGCATGTAATCTATCTCTTACAGAACAGTTCTGTGTACCTTGATATTCATTGTGTACTTTAAATGTTACAGTAACGGTGGAGGAGAATGTCCGTGTTAACATCTTACCCCTCCCACTACTCTGTGTACACGACTAGGCAGTACGTTAACCTGTACTTCTCTGCCTTTGGGTTGGAGACCGAAAAATGTGCAATCTCATCATTTGTTCTCCAACTGTGCCATATAATATTATATATATAAATATATATATATATATGTATTTTTGCTATAAATTCAACAGACTAGATTTTAACGGTAAGGATGCGACGTGAAGGACCAAATGATGAATGAGGTTTTGTAGTTGAGGAAGCATTTCTGCAGCTTGCTTGGTTAAGTTAATGAGTAAGGTTAAGTGTTCCAGTAGGTTGACAAGTGAGCCTCGTCTTTCCCCCACTTTAGAAACAAAAGGCAAGGAAACACATGTTCCTGACTGTATGTCTGTGAAGGGTTTCAGTCATCCAGGGTGATGAGTGCATAGTGGTAAGCATACGGCTTGAGACGCAGTATGATCTTGTAGACCTTTCACCACTCATCGAATGAGCTTCATCAGTTCTATCGAGTAGCTGAAAATTCCCCAGTTTTTAAACCTCTAATGATCACACAACACTGGAAGATCTAGAGGTGTAAATTGGTTTGAGCCAGCAGTTGATCACAACTCTCAGGTGATGAGTGCAGAGGTGCCAATATTTGCAGTTATGCCATAGAATTTTTTTTTCTCCACCCCGTCGTAGAACAGCGCCGCAGACATCTAAAAACTAACCTGTTCTGCTTTGCAGTTTTAAATAACATAAATGAAAGTATTCTCCTTTAATGAACTCCAAGACATGAAAGAAGCAATTGGTCTTGTGAGCCAGTAGCCAACCAAGTGGGTGTGACTTGAGGACTCTGGTGGGTATAAAAAAAATAAATAAATGGAGGAGCTGCTTATTAATAAGAGATCGCACCGGACTTTTGCTTTGTAATTTTACAGTTTCATTACTGCATTAGTTGGGGGAATCTAACCGTCTTGCCCAATGATATTGATTAGGGGTTTATCTGACTGGAGTCAAATTTCTCTGTCTACCGTGTTTCTCATGTTAGCAATGTTGGCACCTTTGTAAGAGGAATGTCTTCAAAATGATCCTACTAGCTTCGCTGCCTTTAGACTTTGTTATAGTATTATGGTTACAGAGGCTAGCAGCTGAAAACTGAAATGTAACACATCTAGTTAGACACATTTTCATAGCAACACTTCGATGAAATATTTTCTCCAGACGGTGCATTTCATGTATTCATATTTTAAGGTAAAACTTTCCATTGGGACCCTTTGCTGAAATGGTCTGTTCATGTATTTTACTTGTATCAGTTGTGCTTTACATGTATTTCAGAGCACATGGTCTGTGTGAGATAGGAAAGTCTCATTTCTCAAAGCTAAATATAAATCTTATACACATAAAGAAAGGGGAAACTGGGGTTGTGTTGGTCACACCAGATGCATGTTTCTATTTTGTTTAAATGTTGTTAAAGTGCAAATGAATTTTTTGCATTACGTGTTTTAATCTGTAATTCACTTTAATGGGTTCAGGATGAACACTACAAGCAACCTTTTACACAACGTGTTTATTATTGTAAGTGGTATTGCCCTGCCTCTTGTATCACACTCTGGTCAGGTCTCGCCAATAGTCTTAAGTGTTTTTTCAACGTTATGGGCACTTTTATGATTGAAATTAACATGCCTTCTTTTTTTTCTTTTTTTTTTTTTGGATGTTGCTGTTTTTTTTTTTTTTCGTTTTGTTTTTATTTTAGACTGTGAAAAAGATGGTTGGGTGACTAGAAAAAAAATGCTAAATAAAAGCTTATATATAGCATTCTTTATGGGACTTGTTTGAAATTTATGTTTAGCTTGCTGTAATAACAAACACTGCTGGAACCTCTCCCAGGAGCTAAAATATCAGAGCCTGATTCAGGTTGACCCTCTGTGTCATGTAGATGTTGGCGGGTAAGAGATAATCACAGTAGAGTGTATTCATTTTTCACTTCAAAAACAATATATATATATATATTCAGCTTTTCTTAGGCTGTAATGTTTTAATAGATGAATTTGGATCATGGATGCGTTGATGTAGAACATTCAGTTGGACAGTTAAGATTTGGTCTCAACAACCACAAATACATCACACGTCTCTCAGTCCTTCTCCAGTTAACGTAATTTTATTCTCTTGTTCGTTTTCATCACATTTACACAGCAGCAGTAGGTTTACTTTTACACTTCTCGGTACTTTTGACAATAGAGCATCACACAGGCATTCATTGGGTTTAATTGTCCAGGGAACGTTTGAAGCTCTAAATCGTCCAGTTTTGTGTTATTTCCACCCCCACACAAAAAGGAAGGAAGGAAGTTGTACATTAAGCTCAATTGAAATGTATGAAGTCAGCAGGCCATGTTAAGCACTGTATAACTTTCTTAGACAATGTATCAAAAAGTAAGGTGCTGCTCTCCGTTTCTCCCCCATTTTTTATAGAAAAATAAGTAAGGATTTGGTGGTCTGATGTGAAATCGTTAACGTTAGAATGCCATCTTATCACCACATCCTTTATATTCCTCATTTGCAGCAAGAACAGAACAATTGGTGCACAGAATACAATACAGTTTAAAAAAAAAAATAAAAATTTACAGTTCATGTATAGAGAATTTGGTAGAATTTCCAATGTGCATTTCCATAGAAACTAGATATTTCTTGAACAGTACAAGTATAGGTGTTTTAGTGCCTTTTCTTATTGCCTCAGGATTTTATATAATCAATATCTCAACCAGGTTTTACCTTTTAAATACAGGGAACATTTTGGTCTGCCAAACAAGCTGACCAATTTTAGGAACTTCTCCATGCTGATTTCATTACCAGATTAATAGTGTAATTTTAAGACGTTAAGTGTTTTTTCAGAAAACTGACTTTTTTTAGTTTCTAAATTCACGTAAAATCATTGCTCAGCCACAGAGCCATAATGGCATTTACATATCTTAAGTTTTATTTAAAAAAACTGAATGAATGGACAGCCAAACAATACAATACAACAACTAGCATTCAACCTGCTGATATAAAATTACACCTAATCTGTTACGTCCCTGTACTTGGAGTATTTTCATGCAAACTTTGTAGAGCCAAGTCAGACCACTTCATTTCTTGCTCTTTGACAGACTCGGTGGATCCTCCATTGTCCTGCTCTGCTTCTGGAAGTTCACTCTAAAGGAAGAACAAATCAGAAAAACACAATCCACTATTATCAGAGTTCTTTTGTTTACTACTCAACTCTTATACACTATATGGACACCTGATTAGAGCTGTAATTGGGCCTTAAAATTTAGACCCGACAAGGCCTGAACCCGACAGAATTCGGCCCGAGCCCGATTGATTGACAGCTTTTTAAAAGCCCGTACCCGTTTACAGCCCGACATTATTCAAATGTGCGCACGCACACAGCTCTCTTTTCCACACCTCAGGCTTTGATTTTGTTGCCGGTGCAACCAAAACATAGTCGCCAGAGGAGAGTCTCCATTTCACCTCCTCAGCATCCATTTTTGCATCTCTCTCGCGCTAATCGAAACGTATCACCTGACCGCTCATTTACTGCGAAAGCCTGAGCCCGGCCCGAGCCCGTCGGGTTCGGGCAGAAATCTTCAGCTCTACACCTGATCTGTTCTGTCACCCATCTGTTCTTTGTGAAGACCCCCTGCGAGCATGCAGATGAGCTTCCCTGAGACGGTTTCTGACAGTTTGTGCAGAAATTCTTTGGTTATGCAAATGTTGCTGCAGCTGTCCGGGTGGCTGGTCTCAGACGATCATGGAGGTGAACATGCTGGATGTGGAGGTCCTGGGCTG
>JAOVYU010000026.1:14222674-14240333 GCA_025674565.1 Synodontis membranacea
TATATTTCACAGTGGGTGTGAGACACTGTGGCTTGTAGACCTCTTCAGGTCACTGTCTAATAGATAGGTCTCATTAGAAAACCAGGTGATGGGGAAAAGCTCAAAACTGGCCTCATCAGGGAAGAAGACCTTACTCCAGTCCTCTAAAGACCACATGACTTCAACCCCACCTGGAGTAGCCTCTTTCGAACCGTCCTTGCTGTGCACTTAAACACCTGCTGCCATTCGCCACTCTCTTTATAGGTCACTTTATGTCATCCAGTGGTTGTCGAGTGACAATTGAAGGAGTTGGTGAACATCCTGGTTAGTGAAGAGTCGTTTTCACCCTCTGTTAGTCTGTAACTTTGTTGTCCCCAATGTCTTGACCTTGTTCTTATGAAGTGCTGTCGTTGAAATTTTAAGGATGGCAGCAACTTGACACTCGTTGTATCACTCTTCCAGTAAAGAAAACATATTAACCTCACTCAAGTCTTTTTTTTCATGATGAATAGATATTTTTTGTATTCTAATTAAATTTAAGGTACTACTAGTACTGTTTTTGCCATCCGGACTGGTCCTATTGCAAGAGGACAGTGATGACCACAATGGCTTTTATACTTTTACGTAAATAAAATTTGCTTCAGTTGATCACCTAATCACCACTGACACTGAAATGAAATGACTGCCATACAGTACATAAAGATGCTGATTTAAGATGTAATTAAAGTAGTCTCTTTATGTTTTTTTTCCCTAGAACTGTGTATGTTCATATATATACTGTAATTTCATGGCCTTTTTGAACAAATTTTATGTGTGATTTTCTAAAATATAGTAATACATAGAGTTAGTCTTCGAAGTGAGTGGAAGTGACTTTCTGCCATTTATCTGGTGAAGAATGAATACTGTCATGAAAAAGGATTTGGGTTTTTAGGAAATTAATTCATCTGTGCAATTTTTTGCACATACTCCAATTTTTTAAATGTTGGTCAGAGAGTGTATGCCGCAGTGACTTAAATAAGTGGAAATCCGATAGCACCATGTCTGTAGAGTAGGCTGGATGTTGAATGATGAGGCTGGATGAAATCGTGTTCTTTAATCCCTTTTGCATCATGTTGCATGTCATGAAGGAGGATGATTTTCTTTTGTGAGTGGCCGCTGGATGATTGCAATTCATTGATTTTTTTTCTAACTTAATTTGATCAATTTAGCACCGTAATGTTCGCCATTTGATAGTTTCTCCAGGATGGAACAGCTCATAATAAAGGTGTGATGCATCTGTAATGCAGGTGTTAAGCCGTTGAGTGATCTTTCTCTCAGAAAGTGCATGTGGACCCCACCTACCTTGCCTTCAGATGCCTTAGAACAGTTCAGAATGATCCATATTCAAATGTCTCCCCAGATTTCGGGCCGATTGTGCCGCAATTTCTTCCAAGGTAGTGGTTTCTACAGCTCCCTGTCTTCTGTTTCCTTCTGGCCTACCACTTCTTGTCTTTTCATCTAGCTTGAATTCACATTTTCAAAACAGTGAGCCAGTTCTTGACCGCAGCGGTGCCATCAAATTTTGTCTCTTTCTTCCACTGAGATTTTTTTTTACACTATTGAATAAGAATAGAAAGCAATGGCGATAAATAAATCTTGCTGGGCTCCATGCTTGATTTATAAACTATGCCATATGTTCTGTTTATTTTTGCCCCAGTAGATCCAGCTGGAAGCCTCATTCACTTTATAGCTCCTCGACTAGTTGGCTAGCTACTTTGCACTGATTTGTACGTTCCCATTAAAGGTTCTTCAGGTGAAATTGCTATCCCTTCTTCCTTTTCATCTTTATCTGACTAGCTTTCATATTTTAAGCCAAGTCAACCACCTCTCTTTCTTGAAGTTAATAAGACAAAAAAAAAATGCAGCTTGTTAACTGAAGACTCTCCTGTAGTGGAAACCAACGTCTTACAGAAAAGCTACATTTTAACTCTGTTAATACAAACAGCTGTTCACAGAATGCAACTAGGTTTTTCTTAAATAACAGCAAATTAAAAAAAAAAATTTACTAGTTGTTATGTGGAATGTCCAACAACGTACGTATGAGAGGGAGAACATCAATAGAAACCTGTGATTAGCCAGAACTCATCCAGAGTTGGTGTTACAGAAAATGAATCAACACCTGACCAATCAGATTCAAGCATGCAGCATAAGACAAATATGTCATATAGCATGTGGTATTAGACACTATAATGTACGTTTGACAATTTGAAGCACATGTTTACCATGCTCGGATACTTTTGCTTTGTTCCTGCAAAACTTCAGGGCAATTCACCTTTTTTTTTTTTTTTTTTAATCTATGATGTAGAGATTTAGTTTGACTCAAAATATTTGATTTGTTCTTTACTTACATTTGATTTGTCGAAGCGCAGGCTCAAGTAAATGCGCTTGTATCTTTCATCACTGTCCTCTTGCTCCCACACTGCTGTCTACTACACTTCTGACTGATCGCAAAAAGATTACAAGAGCCATGGGAAATTATAGCCTGTCTTTGCTAATCTGGACAACTTTGAGATGTAAACAGCCGAAGCCCGATTGTCTTAATACATTTCCTAGATTCCTAAAGCAGTGCGAGTGCTGCACAGCACAGCACGACATCTGCCCATTGCAGATCATGATCTTGTTATGATTAGTCCTTGTTCTGCCATGGAACAACCTTATATTTAATTCCACTCTAATTGTGCAGACGAGGGTTTTTTTCCCCACACTCTAAAGCTTTTTATCAGGGTGCATTTGGAGGACAAATTTAAACACCTTACACGAAGCCTACATTATGCGTCAATGATAAGCAACCCAAGAGAAAAGAATCTGAGATAACATTCTTCTTCTGTAGCTGTGCATCGAGGGGAAAAAAAAAAAAGCTCTGCAATGTGCAACTATTATGAGAAAAAAAGTCATATTCATTAGGCGTGAGAAATATAAAGCAGTTCTTCTATGCGTTGTGAATTTCCTTTCAAGAATTCTGCATCAATGGGCAAAACGTAGAAACACAGAATCAGACCTTATGCTTTTTTTTTTTTTTTTTTTTTTTGAAGAATGTAGCAAACATTGCTGAATAAGCATAAAATGTACTAGTAAGACATAAACTGCACTTTGCACACTGCACGTTATCTTTGTACTGTAGCGTGTAGACTTCACCACACTACTGTACTCGACACTTTACATGGCCACATAATTGTTTATGTATATTACTATATTTCATTTTTTACTGTTATGTGCATATATAGCTACTTACTGTTAATATCCATCCATCCATCCATCCATCCATCCATCCATCTGTCCGTCCATTATCCATACCACTTTGTTTTAAGGGTATCAGCTGACTTCAGGCAAGAGGTCAGGGTACACCCTGGGCTTTTCGAAAAACTATCACAGCCCTGCCGCTAATAACTTACATATCCAGTTCTACTATTTATTCTTTTTTTTTTTTAATGCAAACAACAATCCTCGTAACTCTACACTCATCTGCCACACCTGGAACACCTGCACCCCTGTTCAATTTTGCTCTTATCCAATCAGCCAAGTATGTGGCAGCAGTGAAATCATGCAGATAAATAAATCATGCAGATACAGAGAGGTTCCTTTTATGTTCACATCAGAATCAGAATTTGGGGGGAAAAATTGCACCAGAATGGTGCAAAAAAACAACAACGCAACTGTGAGCAGCAGTTCTGTAGGAGGATATTTGTGAGAGAGGTCAGTAGAGAATGGGTTAGTGTTGTAGTACTCGAGATTGGTTTTTGAAGGTCTTTGTCTCGTCTTGGACTCGGCCGCATTTGTACTCGGTCATGGACTCGGACAAAGAGGAGTCGGAATTTTATTTTGAGACCAGCCGAGACCATCTCGGTCTCGGCCCTTGAGAGTCTTGTCTCAATCTCGACCACCTCTGATCTTGGTCAGGCCTTGGTCTCAGATAAGGTGGTCTTGACTACAACACTAGAATGGCTACACTGCTTTGAGCTGACAGAAAACCTAAAGTACGTCAAATAACCACTCTTTACGATGTGGTGAGCAGAAAATCATCTCAGAATACATAAGATGAGGTGCATGGTCTACAACAGCAGGCCATATTGGTTTCTACTCCTGATAGCCAAGCCACAGGAATTTGGGGCTACAGTGGACACAGGTTCAGAGACGCTAGACAGTATAAGATTAGAAAAAGTCCAGGCAATGTCTTTCCAATTTTTAACTGCCTGGATTCGCCGAGCCCTGTGTCTTCTGTGGCCTCAAATGTCTGCTGTTGTAATACATCCACCAGAAGGCTCAGCATGTTGTCGGTTAGGAAATGCTTTTCTGCTCACCCTGGCTGTGAAGAGTGGATTTTTGAGTTACTGTATCCTTTCTGTAAACTCAAACTAGTCCATTCTGAATGGTGGATAGTGAGTGTATATTTTTATTTTAAATAGTTGACTTTTTTTTACATTTATATTTATATAGTGTATCTGAATGATCAAATCTGATTGGTCAGAAGGCATGCATTGTAGTCCCATAATAACTGTCATAATTGTCACATAATAATCTTGGACTGATTGTTTTGTTGATAGAGCTGTTGATTTCATTTACCGTTCCTATCTGACATGCTGTTCAAACAGAAATACAGGATATTATGTTTTAAAACAATCACACGCCTCTACTAGATTAATTAAAAACGTATGCTATAGAAATCAAAAATTCAAATACAGTAATATAGTGATAAAGTGCTTTAAGATTCTCACCCCTGCTATTTATTCTCGTTCATTATGTACATTGTAATATTGCAACGTATTAGTAATTATAACATTGTAAGGTACCATTGTAACATACTACACCGAAGCTAAAAAAAATCGCCCCACTGGTTATATGCACATTGAAAATTAAGAAAACTAGATTAGAAATAGATTTGTTGCAAGGTTCAAATGTACAAAAAGTAACATCTTAATTGGTAATTCTTTTGTTACTTCTTCATTTTTTTTTCACTCTCTCAACCCACGGAACATCTGACAGCCTCATGCTAGGAGGAGCAAAAAAGAACAGGGCTTTTTAGACTGCTAATTGATCTCTTTTACATAAAATCACAAATCGTCAGGAAAAAAAAAAATAGCATATTCTCTGTGAACAAAAACAGAACTTGTCGAGCAGCTCCAAAGCACTTACTGTTCTGAAAGAATAGTTAAATTAATCACATCTTTAATTACACCACTGATCATCAAAGGCTTTCTACTTCACTCCGCTTGTTGCAATGCACTTATAAAGTGACTCTATGATCTGAAGTCAAGTAGACGATGAAGCATATTAAATGAACAGAAACAGGATGGCACTGCCTGGCAGATGGCACCTACAGCAGCGGGTATTCAGTTCTGCCCAACATGAAAACTCATTTTAACAGGTAGGAACTCCATTTCTGATTTTTTTTTTTTTAACACTGCTTTATATATTTATATATTTTGTACCATGGACCAGTTTCATGCATGAAAATTTTTCCGCGGACCGGGTAGAGGCGCGAGGGTTCGCATAAGCGGGTGTGTATCACTTGTTGCGATGAACCCATATCTTGGATAGGAATCTTGATATTTTCATTTAAATGCAGCTTTCTTTTTGCTAGTAGTCCCATTCTGGCCCTTCTGCTGTCCCATTTTTTGCTCGTTCCTTCCTGAAAAAGCTCTCCAGTGAATTTTGTTTTTGGCTCATTTTTTTTCAAGGGTTAGCTTATGTCACTGATAGGGGCCCCAAAGTGTGTTATTCTTTACTTAATCTCATGTAAATGATCTTTTTAGGCTATATTTTTTTGCATATATTATGCCTACACTGATCCATGCTATAAGAGTCTTACAATAATCTGAAGTATGTGTTCTGTTTCAGAGCCGCATGGGCAACAAGACAAATGTGAAAGTGCAACATAAAAAAGTAGACTTGACCAAAGCAGATCAATGTTTGTATGTGAAATACGCTGGGTGTAGTTACGCATAACGCTCTAACCAGAACTGGTACATTTGTCTCCAATGAGTAAAACACACTGTCCTGGCAACCGAAGTGTTTTGGGCACAAAACGTAGGAACATATTGACTGATCAAGTCCAATGATCTACCAATCTAACCCCTGCAGAGCTTTTCACACACTAAAGATGGGCTTGCGGCCTGAAAGCCCTGGAAAAAAAAAAAAAAAAAGAATCAGTAACTAAAGATGGCTGCAGCGCTCTGGCTCAGAATTACATCTCCTATTCGCTCCAACTCACGATTATTTTCCGCCACTAATTCTTCGGTGGTTCGAGCCAAAAGCTCGAATTGGTATGGCTTAGCACATCATGCGTGTACTGAATCATATTTGGTCAAAGAGGTCATGTGGTAGAAAAATGATCTTCCTTATACAACTAGTTTATTAAAATAAAGTATCTTTTCAACGCTTTTAGCACTCTTTATCTTTTTTCTTCATATGGATGCATTTTGTAACGAGCAAATTTCCCACTATGCTACTATTTCTTGCTCACTGTCATCTCTGAGAGCTTTTCCTTGCCTCTCTCAGCTATGGCTTGTACCTTCAGGCATTTAAATCTGCATCTGAATTGCTGTAAAGCTCCTTTGTGACCATGGCTATTGCTAACACCTAGATTTAATTTAATTAGTAGCTCACTAATCATGAAAATCACAGTTGCCCAGCTACCTGGTTTCCCTTCCTGCAACTCCTACACAGCCATCAATCTTAACAGACTCCCAGTTTCCCCTCTCAATGCATGTTTTATTTTGTAGCTATTTTTCAACGGGGAGAGTCAGTGTTTAAAAGCGTGCCTTGTGCGGAGGACACCCAAGCATCTGTGGCGTTTAGCTAGGTTTTGTTTTTAATGTAATCGTGTTAAAGGACACACACAAACATGATATGAAAGTTGTTATAACTACACCACCTTTTATTTAGTCCAACATAGAAAAGTCTTCAGGGCAGAGGACTTCAGACTTTTTGAACTTCTATTTTAAACTTCTACAAAGAAATAAAAATTGAGACTTTTCAGGAATCGACTTTTTTGTTTTTTTTATAGCTGCTGTGATGCAAGTGATAACAGGAACTAACTAATTTCTCAGATGTCACACAACATTAAATTGAACTATAAATGGAGAAAATATACATAATTATTAATAAATACAGAAGGAAAAAAAAATCACTTGATTACAGAATCAGCTAGGTAACAAGCACCGTAAGCATATTAATAAATCCTGCAAGATGGTAAGGTAAGCGTAGGTGACCATCTGGCATCCCATTTACTTCTTGGTCTTGACACACTTATATATCTAATAACATTAAAGTGGTATAATATTGACTTTGATTTCCTTGGCAGGTACTCAACCATGTGCTGATCTAAATCACAGCGAAGTTTGCAGCTTTCTAATAGCCTTTCAACTAAATAAGACACAAGACTTTAAACAAGCCTTTAAAAAAATTGACAGAACAAAGATGCTGCCAAAGCTTTTATATGCGAACAAGGTTAGCGGCTTGTTTGTGAATCCAAACTGGATAAAAGCTGAATGGCATTACATGATCAAAGCACTAAAGGTAGAGGTAAAGTCTACCTTTCAAGTCATTGCGTGTTGGCTGATTTGTCTGTAATTGGCATGAACACACGGCTGAATGGATAAATAACAGGATACAGAAACATATTTGAGTCTGCTTCATGCTGAGTATGTGATGATGGCTAAATTGATACACTTCCTCATAGGGGGTCTTCTTTTAAGCGAAGGCCATCTTGTAAAATGTCATGGTATTTATCAGTGCAACTAAATGTCAGCAAGAGCTGCCTTAACTGACTCTGTGACCTATGCACAGCATAGATTTTTCAGATATTATTTATAATAGTGAAGGACATCCGTGCCTATCCAAGTGATGAAATGGGGAATATTCCTAACAAGAATGTTACATTATGTTGCTTTAATTCAAATGCCAAAATGAGTACCAAAGAATTTTGTTTGTATAATCTTTATTTAAGGGTAAAACACAGCGGAAATGCTCACCAAGACCAAGGTCGGGGTTGAATAAACTCATCCTTGTTCTAATGGCTGGCATTTTTATGTAAGGCTACCCATGTTACTAGTCATCATCACTGCAGGAAGTCTTTTCTTCAATTCCCCCTATAAAACAGCCATGCTGAAAGCTTGATTTACCTTGTCCGATACAACACATTTGTACCAGTGATGATATAATGATCCATTTGATTTTGCAGCCCTATTGCAGACTGAGTGGATTACAAAGGGAGCTGCCAAGTTGAATTAACTACCTGGAAAGTGTCATATGAATACATCACTCTTTCCTGCTTTATGAACCCTGTTTATACAGATAGGAAATTCAGAGGATTTTTATCATACACTGGCAGTGTATGCTTAGGGTCATTTTCTATGATTGCTAACGTTTTATGATGACTCTAAACTGGTGTTTTATCTCGTTTCTAATCTGACGCAGCTAGTTGTTATAAATATCATGCATTGACTCATGATGGTAAGAAATGTATGTTGGTTTGTTTTTGTCTCACTAACCTGGCATACTGTATTTTCAGACTATCGTAGTATTTGTATACCATTGACTTTGTTCAACGGCATTAAAATGTGAAGATCATGAAAGGCTGCAACAGCAGCTAAATGTTCATTCATTCACTCATCTCGAGTTACTGCTTTATCCTGGTCAGCATCACAATGGATCTGGAAACTATCCCAGGAACACTTGGTGTGAAGTGGAAATACACTCTGAATGGGATTTCAGTCCACTGCAAACACACATTCACACTGAGGGGCAAGTTAGTGTGGCCGATCCAATCCACTATCCAGAGGAAATCCATGAGGACATTTGGAACACCTCACTGACATTAAGCCGAGCTAACCGATCGAACCTCGGACCCTGGAACTGTCAGGCAACAATGATACACCCCTTACAAACATACTGTTCTTATTTCTAAAAGATCCAGACATGTAAGGGTTTAATGACAACATTAAACAGAAATTCTAATGGAGTGCGATGAATTTCCGAGTGACACAGCATCTTTGGTCCGGTAGGACTTTATTCTTTATTAACTGGAATTTGATTGTCTTGGGAAAAGTGAGCTTGTCAAAACAACCCACGGAGTCAAAAATCAAATCTGCAGTCAGTTGTAAAGAACTGCTTGCCTTCTGCAACACCACAAACATGCCCATTAGTGAATTCCAGTAGTGAAGTGATAATTATTTAAGCCTGAATGTTTCAAATTTCATGTTCATGGCTACACTCATATATATGATCAGGTATTATATCCAGTCTAAATTATTTACCCCAAATAATTTAATAATCTGTCTGCCATTAGTCTGGGATTACTTGGCAATGGGAAAATTGAGATTTAAATAAAATTGTTATGAGCTGTTAAGAAGGATTAGTCCTGAAGCAATCATTTAGCTTTGATTACAATCTGGATAAGAATATAATGATCTTCATTGTTGGATTGGGTTTCTCTTTGTCTTCAGGCCAGCCTTTGTGTTGCAGACTGGCTTTCCTGTCTTTGGCAAGCCCAAAGTAGGAGAGTACAAGTTGTACGACAACCAAAGTCTTTCCATGTAGACTTCTTTTTGCATGACGGCCTCCATGGGCTTTTGTGAAGCTTTCAGACTTCCAAATGAGGATGTGGTCTGGTTGCTGTCTAAGCCGGCACATCAGAAAGTTTGCTTTGATTTGCCAGTTCATCACACATGCTCAGAGGCAAAAATCAGAGATTGCTGGCTTCAGTCCTTCATATGTCTCATTTGATCTCTGGCTGCCTGGCTTTCTTAAGCTAATCCATGCTGCATGCCTCGATTGTGCCTGATGCTCCCCTGTGCAGATCTCAGGGCTACCCAAACCCTGAATTCTCTGCTCCTCTGTTCTCTCACTCGCGGCCATCTCTTGTTACTGAGCCACAGCGGAGCCCATACTGTACATAAAAGTAGTCAAATATTTGACTTTTTCCAAGTAAAAGAAAAAAAAGAAAAAAAAAAAATCTAGTCTAGGTACTGGCATTTTTCTATGACATTATTGCAATTAAAGCTGATAAACTGCTAGGAATGAATCAAACTGTACTTTAGTTATCAGCCATGCACAAATAATTCAATGCTAAAAATATGATAAATAATAAATCTGTGTATCATGGTACACTATTTTAGGGTGTACCAATTCTTACAATGCACTCATGTGGATGACTTGGAGGCTCGGCTGAAATTCTGGAACCGAGAGTGCACATCTCAGTGGCTCATGTATATCAACATGGCCTTTCTTATAGCTCAATGACTAGCCTTCCTTGGACGCATTACATATACAGAATCACCTGGGAGGCTTTCAAAGCTGATAATGATTGGCCTCAGCATCATCATCCAAAAAGAAAAAAAAAAAAAAAAAGAGTCTGGATTGGATTCGGTCAGCTGGCATACTCCCCCAAAGGTGCATTGTGCTTCACTGTTCATTGATCATTTTCATTGGGAAAAATATACTAACCACAACTTGGAACCCTGTATCTGTCTCCATACTTATAAAGTGAGTAGAGTCAGTATATCACCCATCTCTTACATTACCACAGTCAAGACATTTACTGAAACTCTCCATAAAAGGTCCATGAAGGAACTCAATATCAGTCACCGTTTGAAAGTCGGGTCTCCTCAGAAGGCAGACAGCTTGATTTGAGATTTTATCAAGCAAATGTGATCTGATCATCCGGAACAGTGGATGGTCAGTCATCAATCAACTTTAACACCATCCATTTCGGTCTCAACCTCATTACATGCTTCCTTGATTCATATTTAATGCAAGTGAGACCAAAAAAAAAAAAAAAAAACTAACCAAATCCAATTTCCTGGTCTCTTCCGAAAACCTCCATCTCCCTAACTATGAATAAATATCAGAAATGATAGGCATATTCCCTACAAAGTCTTTATTATTTATGTTTAAAAAACCTCTGCCACTCTGTGTATGTAACTGTCAAACGTGAATGCGGTAGTTTGTAATACAGTACATGCCTTCAAACTGTTATAAAATGCAATTATTTGGGAAAAATATACCCTCTGAATAGTTCCTTAAGAGCACACACACACACACACACACACACACACAAATGAATAATAAAATTACATTGGTTACAGAATTACAGTCTGGATTAGTAGCATTAAGATATTCATCAAACATTATAATTACTGTACTGTCCTTCCTAACGTGTTTTACTTCTCAAGTGTTTACGTTGAATAACAGCAAGCTAAACTCCGTTTGAGTCAAGAAGTGAGCAGCGTCTGCTAATTTAATTCTTCAACTTTGACCCAGTAAACAAGAGTGAAACTGTACAAAAACAAATAAATATCCACTTTTTACAGACCGCATAAAATACAAATTATAAATCTTTTAACAGTTTTACATTAATCAAAATAGCCTTGCACCGTAAAAAACGCACAGTCATGCAAACATTAACGCGCTAGCTTTAGCCGTTAAATAAATATAACATATAATTGTGATTTTTTTTATATAATTATCTACAAATTAAATTAACATCACTATGAGATATATATACAATACAAATTATTCAAACAGTTAACTTACAGCCATTGCTTTCTGAGGGATTGAACAGGCGGAAAGTTTGTGCCAGCAGTTTTTTTTAATGCAACGTTTTTCTACGGAACTAACCGGCATATTCAAAATAAAAGTCCTTCATTTCAAAATAAAAGACTCAACAATTAATTAAGAAGACAGCACACTCCCCACCTGGCATTGAATAAATGCCACTATAAACTCAATGTAACGACCCCCCCCCCGCCCGTGCTTTAGTCCTCCTCTGAAAACAGAAAAACAACATCAGAGATCGGACTAGGATCCGATGAAACAGGGACTAGTGGCCTCGCGTTGATAATACCGGAAACTTCTGCCATCAGTGTACAAAGCATATCGTGAGTTAGGTGAGCATGTTTGGACTGCAGAAGTAAAGATTCAAGAATCCTTCTTGTACTGCCGATCATGCGTTCCCATGCACCACCCATGTGCGATGCGTGGGGAGGATTGAATTCCCACGTGCATCCGTTCTCGTGTAGATACTTTGAGATCCTTGTCTGATCTTTGGAATCAGATCCCATGCATAGTTCCGCACAGCCCCAACAAAATTTGTTCCCCTATCGGATCTCAACTGCTTTGCTGGTCCTCTTATTGCAAAAAACCTCCTAAGAGCATTAATGCAACTGTCAGTGTCCATAGAAGCAATTACCTCAATACGTACCGCCCTCGTACACATACAGGTGAACAGAATAGCCCATCGCTTGTCTTGAGCTGCTGCTCCTCTCATGCGCCTGGTTACTACCGTCCAAGGAAAACATCTATACCCACATATGTGAAAGGAGGGGATGTACTCAAGCGCTCAGGGGGAAGATCTGCCATTTTTTGCACCTCCTATTTCCCTCGGAGCTTACGGCATGTTATGCAGTGGTGAAGGACAGAATTAATTATTCTCTTACCAGAAATGATCCACAGACCTGCTGCTCTGATAGCTCCTTCTGTGAATTGTCGCCCTTGGTGCTTCACCTGTGTGTGGTAGCCATTCACTAATAATTGAGTGACATGACTGTGTTTTGGAAGAATGATTGGATTTTTTACCTCAGTCTGGAGAGAAGCATGCTTGAGACACCCACCAACTCTCATGAGGCCTTCATGCATGAGTGGGTCTAGGTTGAGAATTAAGCTTGTTGTAGAGATCTCTCCACCCTCCTGTAAGGATATTGTTAGTGTTTTAGTCAAGACCACCTAAACCGAGACCAACACATTTCCGACACCGGAGGGTATCAAGACCAAGACACTGCTGAGGCTTGAGGGTACCAAGACCAAGACCAAGCCACACTAAGGCGAGACAAAGACCAAGGCTGGTCGAGACCAAGACCAAGACCGAAAACAGACTAGGGCTAGAATCGACATCACATTACTCAGATCAGCTGTAAGGAAAAAAGGCATTGCTGTAAAGTGTCATTACTCGTTAAATCAAATTTATGTTATCTTTTAAAAAAAAAAACGTGATGTGTGTGGAGTTCAGTGAAGTGCTGGCAGTGTCCGTTGAGAAAATGTATACAATGTAACGTTTTTAAAATAGATGAATCTGACTGGTTGCATTTGAATTGAGGCGCATAATAAATATTGATACCGTTCTGTGAGGATGCTCTGTTTTCTCTTTTTTTCCCTATCCCATCGAGACCGCTATGTCCGAGACCAAGACAAGACCGAGACCAAACAGAGTCGAGACCAAGACAAGACCGAGACCAAACAGAGTCAAGACCAAGACAAGATGGAGACCACAAAAAATTTAAACTCTGGCCCTCCCCCCTCCCCTAAAGAAACTCTGGCCCTCTCTACCACATAAAGGTGCTGATCGGCTGGGTTCTGATGTGTAGGCACATAGTTCCACTGTTGTGGAGAAGTAGTCAGTTGAATCCGATGTTCTCTGTTATGCACATACACATAGAATCGTTTGAACTCATTAAAGATATAACCAAGGACAACAATAAAATTTAACTGCATCTGGCTTGAAGTCCCATTTATCAAGAATCAGGTACGCAATTTCTACTGCAAGCACAGCTGCACATAATTCGAGACGAGGTATTGTGGGTTCAGGTTGAGCGGCTAGCTTGTATTTTCCCAGCACAAATCCAACATGGCCCGAGCCATCACTCGCTAAGGCACCTATTGCCCCGTTGGAAGCATCTGAGAAGAGGCACAACTCCGTGTACTTGGCCTTAGAGAGTGATTGCGATGTGTATGAACGTGAAACACGGAGATTGGTCAGATCTTGAAGGGAATTCTTCCATGTCAGCCACCTTTCTTTTTTGTTTTCAGGCAATGGAGAGTCCCAATCAGAAACATCAGCAGACAGCTCTCTCAGTAGTGCTTGACCTTGGATCATGACTGGCGCTGCCAAATCCAAGGGGTCAAAAAGACTGTTGATTGTGGAAAGCACCCAGCGACGTGTGAAGGGTTTGTCACTCACTGCAACTTTAAAGGTGAAAGTGTCGGAATCTATAACCCAGCACAATCCAAGGCTTCTTTGCGTGGACAGGGCTAGGTCTTCCGGTAGGAAGGCTTGCATCACAGTTATGCTGTTTGAGGCAATTTTATGCAATTTCAGGTTTGATTTGTGGAGTGATGCCCGAGTGCGTTTGAGCAGGTCCACTGCCTCAGATTCACTAGGTATTGATATAAGTCCATCATCAATGTAAAAATGTCTCTCGACAAAATGACGAGTGTCAGACTCATACTCTTGCTTGCCTTCTTGGGCAGCTCATTGTAGCCCATATGTAGCAACTGCCAACTGGACTATTCCCAAAAACATGCACTCGCATACGATAATCTTTCACTTCTTTGGTGAAGTCGTGATCCTTATGTCGGAGAAATCTCAGATAGTCTCTATGGTCTTCTCTAACCAAAAAGCCATAGAACATTTGCTCAATGTCAGCAGTTATTGCAACAAGTTCCTTCCTGAACCTAATCAACACTCCAGGCAGTGAGTTGTTCAAGTCAGGACCTGACAGTAGGACTTTGTTGAGTGAAATTCCACAATGTTGAGCACTTGAATCAAACACAACACGTATTTGGCTTGGTTTCTGTGGGTGGTATACTCCAAAAATTGGTAAATACCAGCATTCTTCGTTTTCATGGACTGGAGGTGCTTCCTCAGCATGTTTGTTTTCGAATAGCTTCTGCATTAAAAAGCTATAAATTGCTCCTTCATTTCCGGCCTTTTGTTTAATGTGTGCCGCAAGGAAACAAGGCGTTTGTTGGGAAGAGGTAGTCTAGGTTCCCTGAAAGGTAAGGGGGCAACCCAGGTCCTGTTTTCATCTTGCATGAACTCTATTCACCAGTTTGAGAAAGACTTAATCCTCAAATGACATGGCACATTTATTGTCATGTTTGGTTTTTGCAAACACATCATCTCCTAGTGTGTCTCCTGCTGATGTAGTACTCACTGTGTTCCTGCAGATATGAGAAAAGGACATACCAGGGCAAGACTCCCCACCATGGCTTGCTTTCTCTTTTACTCCTGCTTGATTTTGGCAAGGGGCAAGAAAAGAAGGGCGGCCATTATGAAAGACTTTTGTCTTGAAGACATTCACAGTTGGTTTGTGAGCTTTATTGATGCAAACTTCACCTACATTAACCCATCCAAGATCTAATCACTGACCGAATGGTGCATTGTGGGGTCCGTTGATTTGTTGTCTGACTTTGTGCACTCTGATTATGTCTCGCCCCAGCAAGATTAAAATCTGAACACTAGAATCTATCTCTGGGATGTGTGGTGCCACAGCTTTTAAATGAGCATGTGAAAGGGCAACTTCTGGCAATGGGATCTCAGATCTGTTGTTCATTATTTCATCACATTCAATAAGTGTAGGAAGATCCAAGACTTCTCCACCGTTCACTGGCTCAATTTGGAAACCAACTGTTTTCATTTCACTCATCTCTGTTACACCAGCACAAGTTCTCATTAGATATGTTGACCGATCACCTTCAATTCCAAAAGGCTGGAAAAATTCTGATCTGGCCAGGGAGTGGTTGCTCTGGTCATCAAGAATGACGTACATTCTGACGGAGCGTTCTCGCTGGTCTTGGGGATAAACCTGACCCAGGCATATCTTTGCACAGGATCGAGATGAGAGACCATCCCCCCAGACTTTGGTGCAATGGGAGGTGATCTCTGCTGTTCCATCTTGCTGTTCTGTGCTTCGTTCTTGTTTGTGAGAAACAGACTGTGGTGAAAACTCTGCATGCATAGCTGTGCAATGTCTCTCACTTTCACATTCAGTGCATTTTAAGTCCACTTGACATTATTTAGCTGGATGAGAAGGAGAGCAACACCTGAAGCATCTTTTTAACTCTCTTAGGATTTTTTTGCGCTCTGCAAAATGTTTCATTCTGAAGGCTCTGGTTTATCATGGAGTGGGCAGTGCTTGTTTTGGTCAAAGCCTTTTTTTGTTCCGTAAGCTGAATCTACTGATGATGACACGTTTGTCTTGTGTACTGATATTGGAATTCTGTGGCCATCGTGCTTCGACAAGGGCCTATAATTTCTATTATGACTACTGGTATTGTGTGACCAGATAAAGCCAGGATCATGAGTGCAAACAAAGTGAACAAAAAAAGGAAAAAGGAGGGAAACTCACCCCATGTTGCTCTTTGTATTGTGAGCCAACGGAAAGCCACCTCTCCTGAAGGCCTGGAGACAGTTTCTCGACAATGGGATTTATCCCTCGTGATGTGTCTAGGTACGCCAGACCAGGTAAGTAGCCATCTTCTTTAGCTGAAAGCAGCTCCTTGAGGAGATCTCCAAGTTCCCTAAGCTTTACATTTTCTTCTGGAGACAGGCGTGTAAAGCAGTCAAGCCTTCTGAACAAAGCACTCTCTATAGCTTCTGGGGTAGCATAACACTCCTGAAGTCTCGCCAATGCTAAGTGAAGAGCAGCAGGAGGGTTTGAAACATGGGCAGATGTAATTCTCTTGATGTGTTCCCCTGATTCATTTCCAAGCCATTTTACCATGAGATCTAGCTGTTCGTTGGTGGTCAGCTCCAAGCCCTGAATGGTGCTGAGGAATGGAGCATGGTGCCATGCTCTAAAGTTCTCTGGTTGATCATCAAATTTAGTAAGCCCTGTAGTAATAAGCTCTTTACGAGCCAGAAATTTAGCAAAGGTTAGCATATTTACATCGTGATTTTGTCCATCTGGATGAGGATGACTACTAGGATAATCTGGGTGTCTGGATGGAGACGGTGGAGAGAGATTTAGTTCAGGTGAGGCCATCTTGCAGCTGTACGGGGTAGTGTGTGGGATTTGAGGCAGGATAGCAGCTTACCATAATAATGGTAAAAACTTGCCTTCCTGATTCTGCTTCAGTATTGATGGTGCATCTTGATCACAATCATATACAGCATCCTTAAACTGTTCCACTGGTGAGTGTTCATTCATGCGCATCTTCGCATTCTTTGGCAGCAGCTTCTAATACTTCAGCTTCAGCAATTGGTGCAGCTGCTTCTTTTTCTAGTCCCAAAGCCTCTAGATCAGCTTCTAATGCAGCCATCTCCAAGTCAAGTCTAGCTTTTTGTTTTTTAATTTCGAGCTCTTTTTTAGCAAAGGCAACTTTGGCACGAGCAGCTTCTGCCACGGCCCTAGCTTTTGCTGCAGCACTAGTTACAGAAATTTTGGAGCTGGTCACTGAAAGTCTATTTCCTTCCTGTGCATTGGTCTGTGATTTCATGTTTTGGCTGATGTTTTCCCCTTCCATACTGGAAATTCATTTCCCTCTGACTCCCTGGCTTTTCACTGTACTGTCCTTCCTAACATGTTTTACTTCTCAAGTGTTTACGTGGAATAACAGCAAGCTAAACTCCGTTTGAGTCAAGAAGTGAGCAGCGTCTGCTCCTTTAATTCTTCAACTTTGACCCAGTAAACAGGAGTGAAACTGTACAAAAACAAATAAATATCCATCCACTTTTTACAGATCGCATAAAATACAAATTATAAATCTTTTAACAGTTTTATATTAATCAAAATAACCTTGCACCGTAAATATGCACAGTAATGCAAAGATTAACACACTAGCTTAAGCCGTTAAATAAATATAACATATAATTGCGATTTTTATATAATTAACTACAAATTAAATTAACATCACTACGAGATATATA
>JAOVYU010000026.1:14260385-14276354 GCA_025674565.1 Synodontis membranacea
ATTCCACCTCCTTCACCTAAGATGGTTTGTGTTGGTATACATAAATAGTCAAATATTCTCTATTGCAGTGGTTCTCATAGAGTGGAACCACTGCTCTATTGTATTGATGTCTGGGCTTTGATTAGGCCATTCGAAGACTTTTAAACATTTCCTTTTAAACCCCTCCAATGAAGCTTTAGCAGAATATTTAGAGTCATTGACCTCCCGGAAGGTAAGCCTCTGTCCCAGTCTCAGATCTCAGATATTTATTGTATCTTTTCCCAAACTTTTTAAAAGGATAAAAGATTTTTTATATTTCATTATAAAGAATGCTTGATTATAAACTTTTACAATGTTATACACAGAATTTATATTTCCATGCCTTTACAGTCTCACCTCAAACTATTGCAATGGCGAGGTCAGTTCTTTTGATTTTGCTACTCACTGAAGACATTTTTGTATGAGAGCAAAATATGTATATGAGACAGAATTTTAGATCAGATGTATATTAGATCAGAATTTTCACTTTAATTTCCTGAAATTTACACTTAGACGGGTTATATAACTTAGAACATGACACTTTTAGTTAGAACCCACCCAAAGTCATCACAAATATTGGACTCCTGTTAATTGTTGCCCAGGTGCTCTTAGATTGACTCTTTAAACAATTACTAGCTCCGAATATCTACTCTTGGTTTGAGCCCTGGGTTTCACCTGTGAAGACAGGAGAAAACAAAGGAGAAACCAACATGAAGACCAAAGGGCTGGCTATGGGAGAAAACAAGCCATCTGGAAGCCGAGAAAAGAGAGAAAATCCATCAGATTGCATCCATCCTTTGCACAAAGTTTGGGCAAAGCCAATAGTGTGGAGAAAGAAAGGATCTGCTCATGATCCATGAAACGGGCTCACTAATCTTTACTGATGGTGTAACTCAGGATGGTAGCAGCAGAATGAATTCAGAAGTCAATTTTACCTCCTGATGAGGAGACTGAAAGAAGAAAGACAAACAGCAACTGAAAGAAGTGGTAGAAACCTGGAAAACCATCACAACAGAAGACTGCAACAGTGTGATGAAATTGGGTAGTCTGACTTTGTAAGTTGTTTAAACTTACACCAAATTGTGCCATTATTAAAGATGTACATATCAGGAAATGAAAGCTAAAATTATGATGTCGTCTCATGATCACATTTTGTTCTCAAATCCAGATTTTTCCAAAACAGTATAATTGGCCTTGCCCTTCCAATACTTCTGGAGGGGACACTATGTAACTGGGAATTTTAACACCAATGCAATTACGACCCGAATGAAGCACAAGTCAGAATTACAAACAAATATCTTAGCAAAAGAAACCTCGACTATAAGGGAATTTGCGTAATATTTCTCATTATACAATATTTCTAAAGCAAATACAATTAATAAGTCTATTTATAGACATTGATACAAATATCAAACTTGAGATTACCCCCTAAAATTGGCAGATAATTTTGCTTATCTTAAGCATTGAGATTTTAGAAAGAAGCAAAATTATCTGCCAATAGAACAAGACAGTCTCAGATTTGTTTTATAATCTCATAATATCTCATAATTCCTATAATGAGATTTCAACAGCATTGTGGTATAATGATATATTCTCTAATACTTCTTACATAATGGAAAGCTCTGATGAAAAAAAATTAGTCATTTTATTGTTGATTTTGCCTGTTTTTTTGCCTGATGTTTTCTTACAAGACTTACCCACATTTCATTTTTTTTTTTTAAAAAAAAACGAGTTATATTGTAAAATAGTGCTACTTCTATTCTTTTTTTTCCCATTGAAAACTGTAGTGTTTTTCTGTAGTGGTTGCTTTAGAAAGTGAAGAAAAGTAATAGAGTGCATTTACTCCAATTATTGCATCACAAACAAGGAAGCTCTAGAGAGAATGAAGACATTTCATGGATAATTTATTAGATGAAAAAATCCCCATCAGGCGCACCGAGCTTGCTGGAAGTGCAGTCAGAAATGAGGAATCCCACTACCACCATGTTGCTAACAGCAGAATGACAGGTGGATGTAAGCGCACTTTTACCCCATTATTTATTGACGACTGGATGTAAGGATGATGCAACGTGGTTTATTGTGTTTTTGGATTGAACACATAGTAGCTCTCAGCCTCTATTCCCCCTCAAGGCTCAGTTTCTTTCAGTGAGATATTACATGGCAAACTAACATTCAATACAGTTAGCATTTCTGCCAAGCACTGCAGTGATAAAACGAGTGCCTGTCCTGAAATATGCAATTGAAATTGCTTGTTTTGCTCCTGCCATTAAACAAAACCTTCTCAGAGTAAGCTTCAACTTAAACAGTGGAGGTTACAATGAGGCTAGCCAGCTTGTGATGCAATCCGCGGCACAGGCAATAGCTGACATTTACGATGTCGAACTTAATCCATCACTAGAAATGATTCAGTAACGAAAATGTCATGCTCAGACGATCCATCTGCTTTGTGTACATATACCTTTAATGCATTTTGAAAGGTGTTTTATGCTGAGTTAGATGAGGTAGTGATTTTTTTTTTTTCCCAATGCAGGAAAAAAACACAGCATATATGCTACAGATATAACAGCAGTTCTTCTAATTGAACTATAAAATGTGAATGTTAGATGCAGTAATATGACTGTTAATCTAATTTTATTGTAATTGATCAACAAATGCAGCCTTGAAGTACAGTAAATCTGAGTGCTAATCTGAGGGACGGTGAATTTGTACTTTTTTCCTTCTACCAAATGTTGTTGCTTGGTCACTTGGATATAGAAGATATTGTTTACATGACTAGGTTGTTTGTGGGAAGTGAGAATAGAGATCCATTGGGGCAGGAATCATGCTGCCCATGCTTGGGATTGATGTTTGAAAGAACATTTCATTAGGTGGAGAAACAGTGACAGACAGAACAGTTAATGAAGGAGTTGCCAGAGTCGTAATCTTTACATCTAATTGGGATAGTTTAAAAAATACTCGTTTTATAGTCCATAATTGTAAGTAAGTCTAATAACTTTTTCTTTTGTTAGATAGGTTGCAAAGATTGGGAGAGGGAAAGAGAGAGATTATGGAGGTGTTAGAGTCTGTACATCCAAAATGTTGAGACAGAGGTTCTTCGTTTTCGGTCCTGAGCTCATTTACATTTACATTTAAGACATTTAGCAGACGCTCTTATCCAGAGCGACATACAAAGTGCTTTGTAATGTATCATCATCATGTAAAGCTCATGTTACTTTCTGTGTGGAGTTCCGTATGTTCTCATCATGCCAACTTGAGTTTCCTCGTGGTTCTCCGATTTTCTTCCACTGTTGAAAAACAAGCCAGTAGTTGGACTGGCTACTCTAAATTGCCCATATGAGTGTATGGATGTTTGTGTCATGCCTTGAATGAAGTATCCTTCCATAATCCCAGTTTTCCCGTGCTAGGCTCCAGATCCTCTGAACCCCATCCAGGATACCAAAGATGAATGGAAGGTATTTAATATGTATTATGGTTAAGTGATGACCTGGTAGTTGATGGAAACCCTGTTGTGCTCAAGAAATATGAAATGACAGGTTTAAACATAAGCATTTTTCTACTCAATGTCTTGTCATGCAAAAATGCAGAAATTCAGAAATGCAAAAATGACAAAGGAAAGAAGCCAAATTTTTACATAACCAGCTCACATCAGCCGTCGTAATAGACTTAGTTATAATCTAAACAACACTGCTGTAGACTGAAGTGGCAGAGGCCAGTGAGTCACTCAAAAAATATGTTTAAAAGTAAATATTTAAACACTTTACCTGAAGTGTATTTTACTCAGCCACTTACAGGTTTTTTTTTTTTCAAGTCTGTTTCACTGGAGTATCCAGTTGTAGTCAAGTGCTAAAGCTTGATTTGAGGGCTTAGCACTTTTCCCCCCAACGCCGCATGTCGATGCTGTGGTTTCAGCTGATTTGCATCTTCCTGTGCGTCCTCCAATTAAATTTCCTCTGTTGCGGGCAATGGGCTAAAACAAAGTTCAAATGAAAAAGGAAAAGTTTTTGATACTTGGCTGCAAAGCACCTGCGTGAGTTTTAACAGCGTGATCACAGCCAATTAAACTGCAGCTTGTTTAAAGAACTAGCACATTAAAGCCAATACAGGATGTTAAATTTATCACAATTACTGTTCATAAAAAATTTGGATGACAAATCACCCACGAAGCCACACACACACCACTTAAAAATAATTAGCTTAAAGATAATTGGCTTTAAAGATTTTTTTTTTCTTTTGTTTCATATTATTTACTTTGAAATCATATTCACCAATCCAGTGCTACAGTAAGTGAATAAAAAAAAGTGCACTGAAGAGGAGACCCGTAACCATCGTAGATTGTTTACAGAAGAAACAAAACAAAACAAGGATGTGTAAGATGTCTCAATGCAGTAATTAATCTTTGGCCCACGGAAAAGGTTAATCATTTAGAGGTACTGTGGTCAGAGTATGATCCAGTGTCCATTTGCCTGAGAAAGGCAGAGATTGAAGTCATTGTGTGGGCAAAATACTGTCCCCCCGTAGACCCAGTGCAATTACTCTTCACTCCCCACGCTGTTTTATCTGCTCCCTCATACATCAAAGCAATAACTTCTTCAAAAGGCCAGCCTAGGCAAAGCTCTCTGCAGGGCTGCTTTATGGATCCGCTTTGGGAGGCTCTGTCAAGACATATTATCTTGGAGAATTAATAAGACAAAAATACTTTGCCTAGCACAAGCAACTCCAGCTGACTATTTTGTTCCAAAAGAAATGTCACCAATGTTGCAATACTCTATCATGCTCAGTCGAAAGCATGTGACAGTTCACGTCATTATTCCTGAGATCAGTTAATAAATTGCATTCCATCAAATGCACGTGAATATTTTGTACAGCATTTGTTACTCTGTTCTGTTTTATGGATGCAGTATCTATTTCTACAATTTGCACTGTGATGTACTGTCGCAGGTATACAGGTTTAATATCCCAAAGCTGCTTGTTTTTACGGGGGAAAAAAGTAATATGCAGAAATAACGTACTACCCACTCTTAGTCTCTGTTGATTTATTATGGAATCCCTAACCTGCAAGTTATGAAGAAGTGCAAGGTTGTTATTTCTACTTAATATCTCATTACTGCATCTCGTTATTTTTAAGCTGTTAAAAAAGTGGAAATAATAATTGTACTATTTTTAAGCTTTAGAAATGAAACATTTTCTGAAACTGTATGGCGCTGGTGTCTCGAAATACAAACGGACAGCTATGTACGTGTACTTGTGTAAAAAAGTGTTTTCGAAAAATAAGATAACACAACAGATGTTTGTTTTATGTCACAATATTTGCTATGGTTTATATGCTGCCCATTTCTAAGACTACTGTAATCCATCACCATTACTGCGTCACATCCCAGACATTTCCCAAAAACCACAGCAAACAATAATTAATATCAAGGACATTTGGAGTGTAGCATTGAAGGAAGCTAAAAGGTTCCGTTGACAAAGAGAAAGTGGCAGGATTGTTAGGGTGGCTGGGGGGTTAGCCGTGGTGGTGGTGGTGGTGGTGGTGGTAGTGGGGGGGACTGGGTTAATTGCAGTCGTCGCCTGCCTTGCACGCGCTGATGTGCACTGACTGTCTGTCGGTCCCTCTCGTCCACAGGACCTTGCAGTTTGTAGTGATTGGTGACGAGGGACGCTGACAGCACCCCATTTTGTCAAAGCACTCCTGTCACAGCCCGCTCTAATGCCTGGTAAAAATAATTCCCCTTGTTCCACTTCTGAAGGTTTTCCATAAATATAGGTTTGTGGTGAATGCCACTGCTCTTAGCTTTGTGGTCAGTCAAAGAAAAAAAAAAAAAGAAGTGGGGGTATTTGTTGGGGAGATAAATACAGAATGAACAGTTGTCTAATGTGGCATTTATAGAAGCTTAAAGAGTGACAAAGCTACCATAGATTTATGTTTTTAAATCCTCAGATAGAGTAACCTTGGGGAGGGACTGAGTCATCACTCTCCAAGACTCAATTAAAAGCATTCTACAGCTTACAGTGTGTGTGTGTGTGTGTGCGTGCGCGTGTGTGTTTGTTTGTTAGTGAAGGGCTTCTGCAGCAATCTGAAATTATGGTGCCACTCCATGTGCTTGTAATTGATGCCCTACACTTATTTGCTGTATGAATACGCTGTTTTCTTTAACAGGTGGAATTGGTGTAATTCTTTACCATTATTGATTTGTTACTGTCTCACCAGCTTGACTAATGAAGGCGATTAAGAGGCCTATTTTCTTGATGATACAGACATTAAGGATACCACTGGGAAGTGGTCTCAAGCACAAGCAACAGATGGGTTTAGTTCATCTTCTCAGATGATATACTCTCTCACTCTCTCTATTGTCTTCTTCACTCATGATGTACATAGAGATTAGATAATTGTTAAACCTTGGAAGCTCCTTGGAACACAGTGTAACTCAGTGGAAGGTTTTCATGAACTTGGGGAAAGTTTCTGTTTTGACTGAAGCTGGTGTTCACAGAGACTACTGATGATAGCCATGGCTATGTGTGTTGAAAGTATTTTCGTGTAAAAATGCACAAGGACTGGATTCAGAATTCAGATAGGAGGCTTCTGACTGAAAACAGAAATATGGTAGAAGTTCATTTTACGGTGGAAACTCATACAGATTAAAAAGGATGTCTTAACAAATGTGTTTTTGCGTTGAGACGTTGGTGGGAAAGACCATGTAATTCTCAGGAATGTCCTACTGAAGGTCCTGAACTATATGGCATGTAAGGTTTCATGATGATATAGGACACATCAAGGTAAACGAAAACTGCGTTCACAGACTTGCCCATCACATGGATGAGTGAACATGAGTTGAACATGATGGTTCGTCTTCTAGATCATTATCAGCCTGAAAATACTGCCACATTCTGGTGTAGACGTCGCATCTTCCATCCAAGAAAAGCTGTATACTGAGCCATAAGGTGGGCCCTGTTGATGGACATGAACTTCCGTGCTCTCAGTTACTGAATCAGCTATTTCAGCTGAGCCACCAGGTCCATGTACATACTGTATATATACACATTTAATTTAAATTTTAATTTATCCCTAATGAACAAGCCAGAGACAAAAGTGGCAAGGAACAACTCCCTGAGACAACATGAACATCCAAAAGGAAAAGGAAGCCCATCCTCATTTGGATAACACTAGTTTAATTTATTTCCCTTCTATAGCTGTATACTATATAGCCATAAAGTGCAATTGTGTATCCAGGAACTTGTGAGCTTATGATCAACTTATGAATATGAGCATCCACAAAGTGAAATTTGAAGTGAAGGCACGGGGGTATGTACTGTACAGTGGGATCCAAAAGTCTGAGACCACATAGAAGGTGTGGGATTTTATTTTTTCTTCAATTATTTAAAACTATAAATCTTAGACCAACAATGTTTGAAGGAAATGTGCAACATCATCGTAAATTCAAGATTTTGAACAATTTCTAGGTCATTATTTAAATTTATGATATCGACTGTGTTACTGTAACTCCTTTACACAAAAGGTCAGATTTTTTTTCCCTTCCATTGAAGCACACATTTGAGTTTTACACAAAGTTGTGGAGTCTGTTTCAGTTTGTGTGCACACTGTCATTAAAGCAAATAACAAAAAAAGGGGGACATACCAAGTGCTAAGAAATTTTGAAATTCAGATGAATATTTTCAAGCTTCTACTTTTCAAGTTGGTGTTGATGGTGTTATATAATTAGTAATGAAAACCTTTGTGTTAAATAAAAAAAAAAACCCAAAAAACAGAAGAATAAACACAGAAGTATCTTCACTGGTGCTCACAGACTTTTGTAACCCACTGTATATGTGAAACTATATAGTAAAAAGTATACCTCTATGATGCCCTCTAATAAACCTACAGTTACAAGTTTCCGAGGTCCTTCAATTTGTCCATAAGTATTAATAACTGAACAGTGACAACAATAAATTAAGAACCAAGCAAGTCCAGTCCAGGCTCATATTGCTGAGCCTGTGTGGAACCTTGTCTGTCAAAAACTGAAACCTTTGATCCATGAATCTGTCTATAAATGGTAGTAGACCCTGAGGAGTGGAAAGAAAATCGATAGTTGCTTTCAGACTGGGCATACCGAAGCTCAGATATATACCACAAGCCAAGCTCTGGGAAACATCTGAATGAAAAACAGCACTTAATGAAGAACATTATATGATGCATATTTTACTAAGACATTTGCACTCACATTGGGTAACAAAACGTCTCACAGCAGAGACAAGCTTATTTGCATATCTTGTCATTTATTCTCTTGAGGTTGCAGGCAAACCTTAAAAAAAAAAAAAACTCACTACTGATGTACATGTTTCAAATACATAGCAATATTGACCAGACACCTTAAATACAGTGAAATATTGTAAGGCTGACATTTGAACATAATTGCTCTTAATGAATGTTATAAAAATAAAGTTCCAGCAATGTTCAGAAAATGTGACATATTAATTATTTCCTTCACATAACATTTATATTAGCGTTTATGGCACTTGGCAGACGCATTCATCCAGAGCAACTTACATTAGTGCTTTGAAGACCCTAATAAAAAAAATACGTCTTCATACTGGACATGGAGAAGCTGGAGCCAATCCCAGCAGACTTCAGACAAGAGGCGTGGTACAGCCTGGGCAGGTTGCCAATCTATCGCAGGTCTAATACAGAGAGATGAACATTCATTCACACTCACATTCACAATGGGCAATTTAGAGTAGTAGTTGATCTAAGCTGCATGCCTTTGGGCTGTGGGAAGAAACTGGAGCGCCCAGAGGAATCCCATACAGGCATGGGGAGAACATGCAAACTCCACATAGAAAGGCCCCAGTCAGCTGGCAGGTTCGAACCCAGAACCTTCTTGCTGTGATTTATTTTTTTCTTTACAATCATTATCATAATATTTGAATAACAAAGGGCTAATTTAGTACCTGATGAAGAGGTACGTCTTTAGCTGTTGTTCAGAGACCCTTGGTGACTCTGCTGTTTGGACATCTAGGGAAGTTCATTCCACTGCCTAGGCCCTAGACCACAGAAGAGCCTTGATGCATGCCATCCTTGTACCCTGAGAGATGACCGATCCAACTGAGCCGTGCTGGACGATCAGAGGGAGCATAGTGCAGTGCGGGGTGTGATTAATGCTTTAAGGTAGGAAACGTTCAATGTTACAATTACATTATATAAAAATATCTACTGAGCATAGGAACCAGACAGATTGAACACTCATGGTGACAAATGTACCTAAATCTGTATTGTTCAGAAAATATTCTGCTAGTTTAATATTTTTAGCCAGGGTCTTGAATTTATTTTTTTTTTGTCACACCGTGACAGGTTGTTACTTACCTAATTTATCTGACTTTTACATAGGAACACATTCACTGACAGACAGGATACTTTTTTTTTTTTTTTTTTTACATTAATCAAGTGATTTATGTTCAGATGAAAATTGTGTGTCGTTCTGTCATCAAGCATTAACAGCAAATGGAAAAGTTTGCTTAGTCTATTTACTTCTAGTTTCTCCAAAGAAAAGACATTTTGAATCACTAAGAAAGTAATTCAATACATTATATTCATGCATATTACACCGGCTATTATGTTTTACACTTTATTAATCACTAATGATTGACAGATGGGTTATGGATGTATCAATGAAATCGACTTAAATAAATTAGCCCCAATATACACGTGAAGTCTATGGGACATTTTGCCAAGTGGATCACAATTGCCAATGATATGCTGAGCGAATCTACAGTCTGGTCTAGGAAGAACTTAGCCTCTTATAAATAATCCATGAACCTATGCACCACCCCGAACTACAAGAAATAGATCATGTATCCTTCCTGCTTCCATATTAATTTAAACCAAAGAAAAAAAGCTTGATCTTCTTAGAAATAAAGGCCAAATCTAGCTTGAACATTTAGTGAAACTCTAAAAGGGTCTATGTAGGAATGCTCACTTAAAAAATACAATTGTTGTTTTTACTCACATTGTCTAAATATGCAGCTCAAGATTAGTGCAGAGGAAGAACATATTAATCGATAATCTCAAACTTGCCCAGGCCTTCTGCCTACAAAGATCATGTTGTATAAGGGGCCAATTTAAGAAATACAGTGTGGGAAAACATTTTGTCATTACGCTTAAAGATATCCAAAACTTTGCCAAAACTGTCATTTCTCCACTCACTGAATGTCACGCTTTGATCAAGTTGGTGGGAATCTACCGCTGAAACTGAAATAAGTCTAATCAGTTCGTTTTGTAACTAGATACTAGTTCCCGCACTGTCAAACTAAAATAATCAGAATCATATTGATTATTAAAATCATGATGATCAAATTGTTCAAATCTCATCCAAACTGAGACAAGAGCTTAAAAGAGAGCAAGTAAACTTTCCAAACTATTTAATGACCTAATTAAAAGTAATTTAGCTAACAGAAGCTGACTGAGTTTTTAATGAATTGAAAATGCAACAACGAGGCTCGTGTTTAAAGTGATTTTAAGCTCAGGTGGTGAGACAAGAGACTGGTGTGGAAGATGCTGATAATCAAGATGCGAAATCATTTCCCACTGTAAACATATCATTCTTGAAAGTTTAATGTTACTTCTCCACGAGCGCCTTTAAAGTTGAATTGGAATAGAATCTCTAAAAGGGATTTTCCCAAGCCACCACATATTTATTATTATTATTTTAAATCCATTATGTAAAATAATATGCATAATGCGAGGCAGAATGTGATCCAAGGATCCACGGAACTATAACTTTTTGAAAGAAGCAATAGCGTTAGACAGGTGCCCATTTGTGCTCCTTCTCCTTCCTCCTTATTACACTCCAGAGTGTGATATTGTTTTACTGTTCTGAGAGAAACCAGGTACGAAGCTATTCAGGAGTAACAGATGATTTTTCCTGTTTAAACGACCACATTAACAACCTCAAATTCATAAAAAACGGCTATTACTAAGAGTGTGATTAGTGAAAATGGCCAGTACTTTTCTGGTCTGTAGCAGTGCTCCCATAAATACTTCTATTTGCATTTTTACAATGCCCAGTCAGAGGGAACCTGTAGCTCAGACCACAATATAACAAATGATTTGTCACAGACGTTTGCTTTGGTGCCAAGCTGTTTCAGTACAAGGTTCTTGTTGCTGTTCGTGTGCTTTGACCATTTGAAATTCACTAATAAGCTCTTCCACATTTGGCTTAATAATACTATTTAATATCACCTGCTGCTTTCACGTCCAAGGCAGAACAAGAAATGATTTTAAAAAAATAAATAAATAAAACAAAACAAACGAACAAAAAAAAATAAATAAAATAAACCAGTCGGTGATGATCCACAGGGAGCGTCTGTCACCACAAGCACCAGTTCTTACTGGTCAAATTGGTAATGAACCAAAAGCACTGCGCAGTGGTGCTGCATGACTCGTTAACTTTCAAACTCATTTCATCCGCAGCTGGGAAGGCTCCCAACATGTGAGTACAAATTCACAGTGTGGTTCTGGGGTATACAATTTCATTTATTTATTTATTACTACACATCTAAAACAAAGGCAATTTGGCAAGGAACTGGAGGATACAGAAAGGGGTGCAGAAACCCGAGGAACGATATAAGCCCGGCTTAGAAGTCAACAAAGCTTAAATATCCAATAATAACAATAACTTAGGAAAAGAGACGCAATCACATAATGATGGTTTACATTAGAGCTGGAGGTTTTTTGTTGTTGTTTTTTTTTTAAAGGCAGCATTAAATGCCTGTATTTATGTGGGCTGTGGTTAGGATTCGAAAATGCATATGAAATAAAAACAGTAGACCACTTTTTACTATATAAATTTGATTGAGATATGTGCATAGGTTTATTCATTATCATAGAAATGAATGAATGAATGAATGAGAGCAATTGGATCTTTTTGTCTGAACTATATGAATTATCTATGAATGGAAATATATCAGTTATATCATTACTGGACCATATTCATATAGTAGTACTACACAGAAAAGTCTAATCTGAAATAATGTTACACATTGTATGACTACATCTGTATTTTGGGATCAGCCTGAACCCATTCATTATACCTCTACAAATACACAGCAGCATCATTTTGGAGAGCACAGTCTATTTGTCAGTGATGTTTTCATTTCTCAGACAGACAGACGGAGAGAGAGAGAGAGAGAGAGAGAGAGAGAGAGAGAGAGAGAGAGAGAGAGGGTGTGGTAAACAAAATAAATGAGATTGAGCATCTGTGTAAAAAGGTTTATGAATATGATGAACAGGATCCTGCATGGTTTAACAAATCATTTGCACACACTTCAGAGGGGAAAAATATGGGTCTAGATTGAAATAATATTTAATGAAAACCTTTTATGATAATTTAGGTTTTACACATTTCAATAACTTGGGAAGGGCGGGGAAGCTTTTAATTCAAGCACAAGTTTTAAGGGCAGATTTAATGTATCACTGCCTCAATCTTAAGCGTGTCCTACAGTTTCTCGGCTTTATGCCACTGTAAAATGAAATGTTGGAAATGTCAAGATATGACTTGTGAAACTACAGAGTACAATGGTGCTTCTGGAAGACAGGGTTATATTTCTGGGGCAAAGCTGCCTTCTTAGCTAGATGTTTTGCAGTCAAAACAGGAACAGTAATAACAAAGAGAAACAGACTATACAGACATGAAAAGTCAAATGAAGGAGTCAAAACAAGCAGAAACAATCATAACGAACTGGAATGGCCAGTGCAAAGAGGAACAGTCATAATTAACAAGAACAAATAAATAAACTGATAGTACGGTATACAGTAGACAAAACAAGCCTGAAGAGTAAAAACAAACAGGAAGAGATCAAATGAAAAGGAAAACAGTCAGTACAAACAAGAACCATCAAACAAACTGGAACAGTCAAAACAAATCGATTAATAAACAAGAACAGTTGACAGACAAAATGAACAGGAACAAACGACACAAATAGGAACAGGCTAACATACAGGAAGAGTTTATACAAATAGCTGTAAAAAAACAAACAAAAAAACAAACAAAAAAAAAACAGAACTAACCAAACCAAGATAAAACAATCAAACAGACAAACAAAAAAATATTAGCTGTCAATATGAATAGTAAAGGTTTAAACAGGAATAATCTATACAAACAGGAACACCCCTACACATAAATCACATTTTACATCTTTGCATTATCCCATGATATGTGAACAAGTTAAAAAACAAAACAAAACATGCCATTCATGTAAAAAATTAACACGAAATCAAAAAATCGTGAAAAAATATGATGTGAAAAATGTGAAGTGCATTGTGTGATTTTTCAAACCAAAGGGCAGTCAAATCAAATGGGCATAAATTACCTAAAAAAAAGGACACGACCAGGATCTGAAGAGTTACATCAGGACCTGGATGTGATTCAGGACTCCTTCCATTTCATCTTGGTGTCTGCCACTTAACCAGATGTCCAGCAACATGCCGCCATTCGCTGGTCGCCTTTGTGTTGCTTGCCAACGGCTGCAGGAATAATTGAAAAATAGTGCTCATCTGGCTTGTTGGGGCCAGGCTGCTCCCATGTGCACGTTGTTGCTCTGGGAGAAAACATGCCTTGTTGATGTATGGAGCAGCAATGCTGAGGAACCATGCTACACTCCATCACATAGCTCAAAAGAATAAAGGAGTCTCTTCATCTTCTCTGTCCACAACCGCAAGTGAGAAATACACAAGTTAATATCGGAATCAACCTAAAGTTTCTGCATGTTCATTCTGGTGGAAGCCCTTGACTCTATAAAGCAAAGGACAAAACCGATATCCTGGCAGGGGTATCAAACCTTATTTTGATAGAAATGCCACTCTGGACAAAGCTGTTAATCAAATAGTAAATTGAAGCACTGTCGGCTTATGGAACCTCAACATGAAGCAGCTAAATCGGGATGGATGGACCATGCCCGTCTTTATCTCTGCCACTATTATTCTTAGTCCGACGTTGTTGTCCTGGATACCAGCCCTGCCATTAATCAACGCAATGAAAATAATGTCAGCAGCCTCTCGTAGACAGTAAGCAAGAAAGAGAGTGTAGAGACAGTCGGCTCTGATTAATTTGCTTCGTTCCTTAGGACAGAGCTAATTGTAAGATCCATTAACTTGTTATTTAGCCTTGCTCTATATTGGGCTGATTGTCAATACAGTGCTCTTTATCCAGATCGAGTGCCCTTTCTATATCTGACATCCTCGGAAAACATTCATTTATAGCACACGTGCCCACAAGATAATCACTGTTCTGATATACCGTAGTTTATCCGTCTTTTATGTTACATGTGCACAATGGTTATCACTTAATTTGGGAACAAAATGGTTAAAATGAATATACTGATGATACACTGCTGATATTTAGGGCCTAAATGCAAGCAATGCTGGATAATATGTGGTGATGTACATTTTAATGTGCTGTTTCTTTGCTCAGATCATGTCATGCTGTATCATCTCCTTATCCAAATGAATGCTCTTTCATCTTTGGATCAAAGGACACAGTTCTGTCCTCTGACGGAAAGAGGATAAAAGGCTTCCTGTTGACCAATGTCATCCGGCTTTTTGGAAATGTATTCCTAGTGCTTTTCTTACGGACCTTTTTGTAAATACGAACAAAATGAGGTTTGGTAAATTGAGATTAGATGAGCATGCCACCCTGGTCCTCCCTCTTCAGTCTGTTAATAACTTACAGTAGATTCAGGTTCTGTATGTAGAAGTGTGAAGCATTCAGTGTTTGTATCTAAGCTCTCCACTAGGAGTAGCTCCAGCTCTTGTGTGAGTTCAGCTCCTTTTCTGTGCTGCAGTGATAGATAAGGATATTTAGAATAGGAAAACAAATCATAGACCTTTTAAGGTGCACTGAATAGGCAAACATAAATAAGGTGCAATCTAAGAGCAATGGTTCTCAAAGTTGCATTTGTGAAGCATAGTCAGAGGGTCCAGTGGTGGAAATCACAACCCATCTATATCAATCTTAATATACTTATTATTGAGGTACTATAGCCAAATCAACACCTGCATTAACCAGTGTTCATACCACCAGTGGGCCGATAATGACAATATAACCAATGACTAAATGCCATCCATTAAGTTACTTTGTTAGTTTGTTAACATTACTTACGGATTATTAATGCTGACGTTCATGCTTCGTTAATTTTAAATGAAATAATATGCAAATAATGTTAATTAAAGGAACCTAAATGTAACACATTACCAGTGGGTTTAATCCAAACCTCAATAACTCAGTAACAAAGAAATAATGAAAATATGAGAAGGAAAAATATTATTCCTAATATTTGAATAGCTGGATTAAGTTCATTAAAGAAATCCGTCTTGAGGGGATTTTTTATTTTTATTTCTTTTTGCATTTACTGCGTATCCTGGCTTGGCCAGTGTCTTAGAGCATTGCATTTGATATAGTGTCTAATCATACATGATAGCATAATTCTAAGTATTCAGTGGCAGTTAGCAAGTACTGTATGCACATATCCTAGTTTTTAGTGCATGCTCTTTATTAAAGGAACTGTTCAGTGAAAAATCTGTTTTACTATGTTCTCCTTAATCCAAGTGTAGTCAGTCAAGATATATGCTGTATAGTGTCTGATATTTGCTGCTTTAGTTTTGGATAAGGGATGGAGGTATGTCTTCCCCAAAATATTTTTCCATAAATGCACACCAAAGCCTAGATAAATGTTAATAAACTGCAAAATCTCATTTTAAGAATAAATTATTTACAAAATATCAGCAATTGTCAGGATTTACAAGTTTAAGCTCAGAGTGCCATTGTGAATATACAGTGCATTTGTTTTCCGTGTTAAAGAAAGCTTATTGTAAAACTTTTACACTTACATACTTCCAAATTTACTTCTGATTTAATATATATTTTTCACTTTTCACACACACACACACACACACTATATATATAC
>JAOVYU010000026.1:14292314-14315750 GCA_025674565.1 Synodontis membranacea
ACTGCTGGGCCCTTGAGCAAGGCCCTTAACCCACAACTGCTCAGTTGTATAAAATGTGATATATGTAAGTCGCTCTGTATAAGGGCGTCTGCCAAATGATGTAAATGAAATAAATTAAATGAGATAAGAAAACCATGGTTTGTAAAAAGCATGGTTTGGAATGACCATGGTAAAACAAAAACCAAGGTAAAGACCATGGTAAAACAAAAACCATGGTTTATTACCAAGATACTGTAGCGAAACCATGATAAAACCATATTCATAAAGTCATGGTTTCCATAGTTATCCAAAAAACCATGAAAACCATGAAAAACGGCAAACCATAGTAAACCATGGTTATTTAATCATAGTAAAACCATGGTTAATTTTCGTAAGGGTTGTATACTCTCTCCCTCCAGTTTCCTAATATAGTCAGTGTTTCCTGTTCTCGTTATCCTGTCTTCCTTTAAACTACCTCAAGTTTCTCCGTTATTTGATGTATCACGTGTTTCTGCCGTGATTCAGTTCCTCAGCTGCACTTAAAAAAAAAAAATGGATTTGACCTTCATATCCTTGTCTGCCTGTTCCGACCACTGCCCACACTCATAGAAAAGGGTTCTGCCACGGTTCACAATAATGGGTTCTTAGTTCCTAAAAAGTTCTACTCTGCACTTGAGAGTTAAGCGTTCGACCCAGGGGACAGCTGGAGGAACCTTAATTAATATCCTAGATTTAATCTGCCTTTCAATGGTGTAGTGAAGTGATTTTTGTGTTAAGCATTATAAACACTCTTTGTAAATGCACACACTGACCTTCTTCTTATGGGGGCAAGAGAACCCTAAAGCATGGGGCAACCTAATTATGTGTACACCTTTAGAAAAACAAAACAAAACGGTTCCGTGGAGAACACTTGAGGCTTTTATTATTTTGAGCCTTTTTTATATCTAACCTTGAAGGTTAGATATAAAACTTTATATTCAAAGATTTTCCTTCCAGAGAGGGTTCCAAATAAAACTCCTTTAGGATATTACGAACCATAACTATCCAAAGGACCCTTAAGGAACCATTTCACCCAGAAGTGTAGTGTAGTGTAGTGTAGTGAAGTGTAATGTAGTAGTGTTTGTTTTTTTCTTGGTGCAGATTTAATGCCCAAAATGACATTATTACAATAATGTCATAGCTCTAAGTGCTTCTTTGGTTTGTCATTCATGAGCCTCCCAGAAACATGCATGTGTGTGGATTAGCCATGCTCAATTGCCCCTAAGTGTGATAAAAGCGTGTGTGCATGGTACCCTGAACTGAAGATTAATGAACGAATAAACTAGATTTAATTTGTGAAGTCTGACGGAATTGTAGATATTTGATTAACGGGCAACTGGGGTGGCAAGGCTTATTTCAAGGGTAATGGTTGTGACCTGTGAGGCCACACCCGTCAACACGTGTCCGCGCCTTGCAGTCGAATGTTACACTCGATTTATAGAAACATACATATCGTAAAGCATAAGCACCATATTCAACATCTAATTCAATATACAAGGTTCCCATTTCCAACCTGTAGAGACTAACTAAATGAAAAAGACTGTGCCTCTATGAACTGCTAGAAAGCTTCTAATAAAGTCAGAGCAACGTACAAAACTGCTTTCCAATAACTGTTCATCACTTGGGTCTGTGACAAAGGTCCGTCGCTCTGTTCCTAAAGTAATTTGTAATAAGAACACTGGCTGTCTTTACTGATCCCGGATTATAGATTGCGTCTTTGGATCTGGCCTGGTACTGATGGAAAAAAAAAAAAAAAAATCAGCGTGGCTCAGCAGGCTGCTGATGTCACCAACGCCATGACAGAAAACGCCTAGATGTGATGACAGGCCAGCCAAAAGCCATTAAAGCCCTAAAATAAGGTTTACATTGAGTAGCATGCTGTTCGAAGCTTTTACTGCCTGTGACACGCAAACGGTATGATGGCATTACGGCGTGACACCAGCTGGGTTTGCTTTAGAATATTACACAAACAGAACTGATGGATAATCTACACAGCACAAGCGTTCTTTAGGGAAAACATTCACTCCAAGTCGTCTGTTCAGTAGCGTGTAGAGTCTGTTATTCTGTTTAGATTCAACCCGGTGGTAAATTAATAGAACTTTGTCGAGGAATGAATGCTTTTAATATAAGGTGCACTGCTTAGGGAGACAATTTCTTGCACATTCAAGCTCGTCACTAAGGGCTCAGTGACCTCCATGACACTAATAAAGTGAGGTGATTGCCTTTGAAAAGAAGGAATTATTGCTAATCTTTGTATCAGTAAATAAGACCTTCATGTGACTCTAAAACGCAGAGAAATGGCTCAATTTCGCCCGTTCCTATGAAGCACTGCTCAGATCCAAAACCTTATATTGTGTTTAATACACTATTCCACCATCTCTCTACTTGGAAATCTGTAGCAATTTCATGAATCAGTCTCCTTTTCACCTGTTGACCTGGCATGCACCGTGCAGAGGGCCAACACCATTAAGACCCTCTATTGTTGAAGTGAATGATTTCCACTTTCTTCCTACCAGCCATCAGTGAGTCCATTTAGTTCCTGTAAAGCGGAGTTTGGTGTCTATAGATGGCTAAAATGGAATTCATAACATGGCAATTTGTGGCGACCGAGCGAGTGCCGGAATTATACCTCTACTTTGTGTTATTCTACCAAGAAACACATCTAAAAGAATTCAAAACGCATTTATTCTCAACCCAGCTTCATAAAATCCTCCCAGTGCAGGGAAATCATAGTTTAAATATGAGCCTCTAGCAAGAAGGAAGAAGTCATGAGGAATTAAAAATAACAAAAGGCAAATGAGGAAGACATCATGTCTAGTTTTGGCTTTATTATTATTTTTTTTTTTCAGATGCTGCAATGAAAGAACTTTTTAATCACCCAAAATGATTTTCTGCATATGTTGATCCCATTTATTCATAGCCTTTTATGAAAATGTATCCAGCTTAGACATCTTAACTTTAACTCCTTAACTTGTACTTGTACTTGTACTTCCAGGTCAACTTAGTTCATGCTCTTATTACAGAATAATTAAAAAAAATCCAACTACTACTTCTTATACTTCAAAATAGTTTATATTGTTTGCATTTCCATACAGGAATATATGATTAGTCGTGTATGTATATCGGTAAACCAATTCGCATTACAGTTAATGAAAAGTTTGGACACTAGAATTCATTCATAGGTTTTTCTTTTTTTATTACTCGTTTAATCCTATTTTTTTTTTTTTTTTTTTTACATTTATTTTACTATTATTATTTTTAAACACTTTGTGCCTTAAAGCAATGACGGACGGTCATTCCTCTTTACTTAGTGGAGTGGTTCCTGAAATAATATGGATTACTGTAGTAGTTGGAAAGGCTACTTACTGTATGCCAACACTACCTCGGCACAACACAACTGATGGTTTCGAATGCATTAAGGCAAGAAATTCCACTAATGAACTTTCGACAAGGCCATCTGTTAACTGCAAAGCATTCCAGGTGACTACCTCATGAAGCTGCTTAAGATAATGCCAATCATGTACAAAGCTGTTATCAGGTTAAACAGTACCTTGAAGAAAATAAAATATGAAACATAATTTGTTTTTTTTAACACTTTTTTTTGTTTACCGCATAATCCCCTGTTTGTGCCATGTGTGTCATTTCATTGTTTTGATGTCTTCAGTATTGTTCTACACTGTAGAAAATGTTAAAAAAAAAAAAAAAAAAAAAAAAAAACTTTGAATGTGTCCGAACTTTTGACCGGTACTGTATAATTTTACTAACTGCATCCAGTTGCAACTGCAATTCAATTTAATTCTGACACAGTATCAATATAAAGAAATGTACAATGATTGTCTAATGAAATCTACTACAGTGGGTATTTTTCTGCAATTTCGTAGAAGTCGAAGAAACAACAATAATAATGTTTTATGGAAAAAAAATTAATTACGTTCCCATTTAAGTGAGTGTGAAAATAAAATAAAAAGTTGTTTCATTGTTTTTCCATTTTCAATTTGGCATGAAAAAAAACCCCAACACACACAATGTACCAAAGCCACCTCACCCCATTTCTGTTTCTTTGTCCCCCTCCCCTTTTTTGTCTCTCTCGACTGGAGATGTTACCACCCAACATATGCGCAGGCAGAAACACCTTAAGAGTCCTTGCATCCAGGTGGAAGGTGACATTGAACTTTGGCAGTGTGACAGATCTGGTGTCGTGCTCGTGCACAGGCAATCAAAATCAAGTATCATACAGACCAGAGGAAAATAAATAAACAAATGAATAAATAAACAAAAAATACTAAAAACAACCCAAAACTCATGGTCAGCATCTACAGAGTGATTTGCTGTGCCTGGCAGGAAAGAGCAAGGTCAAAACAGGAGCATGAGGCAGCTTGAAGATGGAGCACAGGGGAATATACTCACATCGAGTGCTAGACTTTCTGTCATCCTTGACATTGGACTGAAAAACAGTACGATGTTCAGCATAGTGGGCACAACGGAGCTGCATATTATAAATGCTGGATAACAGAGTGGCGTTGCAACAAACAAGCTTTTCATTAATGCAAGGAAAACTTTACAATGCTTTAAAGAGTCACTGCGTGCTCTAACAAGCGTTAATGTTAGCTTTAACTGACGCTCCCGAATTATGTCTGAGGGAGCACTCAAATTTAACAGGCTCCAAGAGAGCTATAGCATCACACAAGGAAAGAACAACCTTGAGAGTTCACCGAAATTTTTATAATGCTTCATGGATTATTACGTATTATGCGTAATAATATTACATATTAAATCTGACTGGTCAGAAGTTGTTGATTCATTTTCTGTAACAGCATCTCTAACGGTAGTTTCAGTTGCAAGTTACTGTATATCACAGGTCTATACTTAGGCACTAGATCTAACACATAAATAAATGATGTCTAATTACTGACACGGAGAGATTTTGATATGGTGAGGAGATGTCCAACTTTTTGGAGGGAGTCTCCAGTTCCAGCACTTTATAACACTTTGTTTCTCAGTAACTGATTTAATAAAAAAAAAAGAAAAAAAGAAAGAAAACAAAAGAGTGGCTGGTGAGGGAACGACTGTTTAAAGCGACTGTCACATACGGGAGAACAGGAAGTATTTTTTTCTTTACTTCCACAACATTGTCTCCAACATTGTAACTATAAATGGATAAAAGTACTCTTTAATATGTTCTTTAATAAACAAAACTTGTAATTGTTGGAAAATTGCTATTTTATAAGAGAAACTTTTTGCTAATTAATTTCTTATAACATAATAAGCTGTTATGTGTAATTCCTTAAAACAATGACAGCATTAAAAAAAACAAACAAATAAAAAAAACACCCTGCATCTTTTATGGAAAAATGACTGATCCCACTTCAGATTTCACTCAAGTATGTTAGAAGTTATATTCATGATAAGAAGAGAAAAGGCTATATTAAAGAAAGATATATAATAATGAATTATAATTAGCTCATGGCACGAATGGTCACATTTGCATGTGTAACAGTATTTTAATACCATGAGATTTTTTAAACATGAAACCAGTTTATGTAGGAAAATGGACAAAAAAAGAAAACACCAAAAACCGTAATTACTTTGAACATTAATATCTTTTCTTTTTATTAAGACAAGAACTCTCCATTTTTGTAAAAATGTCTAAAATGAACCAATACAAAATGTGCATGGGAATGTGGATATTTTTTGTTTTCATTAATACACAGTAACATTGCCCAAGTACAGCAGAAAGACAAAAAAAAACAAAAAAAAAACAAATTCAACCTAAAACTATGGGTGATAAACATCCAAAACTTTCCAGTGATCCAACCCATCCGGAGCCAGACTGAAAAATATGCTGAGTTTGTAACTGATGCTTGTCTTTCTGGCTTTTTCCATCTTTCAGCTGTTGTTTCTTCATGAACTAGGTCTAAAATTAATACTCAACATTTTGTGTACAGCGCACGAAATATTAAAGAACTACATAAAAATGTCCAACTGTAATGCGAAAATTTTCGACCATTTCTTTTCTCTCAACTTCTGATTCTTCTGATTAATTCTTATCTAACTTCGTTAACGAAAGGGGGGGGGGCTCGATGTTGCAATCTACCTGAGATGCAAACATAGTGTTCTTTGTTGTACGTGAACCTGAGGCTGGGCAGGAACGAATTAAAAATCAAGCAAGAAATCAATTGAAATTCAAAATACTTCATTAACACTGTTGAACTGTTGCACTGTTTGACGAGGGGGCATCAAAATCAGTGGAAACAACAAATATAGCAGTGTAAAAGAAGACAAAATGCGCAAAAATCCAAATTCCCAAATTCACACTTCACCACAGGCAGTTCGCGGTTTTTGGACCTTTATGTTTTCCACTGTACAAATAACAGACAAAAATGGAGGTGTTTAAAAACAACAATTTTGCACAACGCTGCATTTCCATAGAGTCCTATTTTGGACATTCAAGTCCTCAAAAGACCACAACCAACACATTTAAAATAGGTCTAACATATCAAGTTTAACAAAATGTACACCGGCCCAGTCTAAACGACCACTGAATCAGTAAAACGGTATGTCTTTTTTTTTTTCTTTTTTTTTTCACGTATGCGAATGTCAAGGATGGACTCTGAGATCTTGCGTGAATCGAAGCCACCATACTTTTGACCGAAGCTAAACAAAGTCCACTATGGAAAAGTCACACAATCGCACAATCTCTACTTACACCTCGGAGCTGTAAGACATTCTTTCTGTACTGTGCTATAAAATATTAAGAACAAAGAAGCTTTCTAATGGTCAAATACATACTTAAAGTATAGTGAAGGTTTTTTAATCTTTTTTTTTTTTTTAAATAACAAAATAAAGCAAAGCGTGACAGTGATATCTCCTTGACCTCATTTGTCCTATTTACACGCAAGAGGTCAGCGGGGCATGGTGTCTACTCAACAGCACAATGCGACGAGCAAAAACCATATCTTCATAAAAAGTACCCTCAGCTTTACACTGATCGGTTTGCACTTGACATGAGAGGAAGTGTCGGAGTTCTGGAAAACGACATTCATATACACTTTTGTCGGCTGAGCTACAGATGCCTATATATAAATATTCTTCACGTACGTGAAATGAAGCTTTTTTCTTCATCCAGAGGTTACAGGATGCGCTTGGAAGAAGGCCCTGCTTTCTTCATGTTTATCTTTTTCTTTTTTCTTTTTTTTTTTTTTTCTTTTAAACCAGATGTCAGCGGCGGCAGAAAACACCAGTGTGACGTGTTCGATTTCTGTCAGCTTCAGCGATAAAGTGTAATATACAGAAGGTGAAAGACAGTGCGAGTTACGTTAAGGATGAGCATATATATATACATCTCAGGGGCTGATCCGTTCTACTAAACCATCTGGGAATTCCTAAATCAGTTCAGTTTTCAGAGTTTGTGGAGCTGCACGTAAGGTTAGATACAGTACATGTTCCTGTTCGTTGTTCAGTATAGATTCACTTGACTTCCTGTCTGACCCATATGTGGTTGATCAGCACGTTGGCAGCTTTCAAACTATTGTGACTGTGTTCATCGTCATGCTGGTGAAGTGAAGCTGAGGGCCAGGGCCAATTTATAAAGCTTTGACTTCAGATTTTATTTATTTTGTTTGTGAAAAAAAAAAAAAAAAGACTTGCTCCAAAAGCCAATTTCTCAATTCATAGACATACAACTAATATATCGAGTTTAATGAAATCTACACCGATCCACTCTAAAGGAACAACGGATCAATAAAATTGTATGTTCTTTAATGCGAACGTTGACATCGGACTCCTTGAAATCCTGTGTGATTCAAAAAGAACAGACTCGTGACCAAAACTAAACAAAAAGTTGATTATGGAAAACTCTATTCATACCTTGTGGCAGGAACACGGTTATGGTATTTCTGTATCTTTTCCGATGCGATTTACTGTAGTTTGTTTTGCTCTGGTTTACTAATCACCAGCCATTTCCTGGAGAATTCAATTCTAAGAAATTGAATTGAATTCACTGAGAAAGTGGCGCATTGGAACTGAAGTCTGAACAGTTAGCGATTATTGGTCTGCTCATTGAACAAGACAGGCGGTTACTTTTGACTGACGTTTGCCTGGCGTGTTCAGTTTGTTCTTAAAACATTTGAGTCAGCACTCGGATTGGCCGCGCTGCAAATAAAGCTAAAGGTAATCACTGAAGTCATATGTAGCAGATTGATATGTACCATATCACAGGCTGGGGCTCATCGTCATTAACACATAACTACAATGTCTACGTTAGGAAACATATTTTGACCGTTTGAGATTTTGTCCTTAGGTAGTATAATTCTATTATAGAACATCCCACAGAAATCATCAAAAGAAACATCTTGGTTGCATCCTACGCTGTCAAGTCATATATACTGAAACCAAAATCTAAAACCTACTAACAAACCCACAGTTTGCGTTGACAATATTTTAGGTAGTCAGATAAGGATGTGCTACAGGACCATCACCACCAGCTCAAGAAAGCTAGAGCATCTAATTTGAAAGACAAATACGCATTTGACCTTTTTTTTTTTTTTATTTCATGACAATTATTTTGCTATTATGGATTTTTTTTTTTTCAACATTTCCGGATGAAAATAGCTTAAAAAATAACAAGACAACATTACACCCAAAAAGCAATAAATATCCACAAAAGGCTTTCAACACCATCTAGCTGAGTGCAACCAAACAACGTGCCTCTGTAAGCGCAGCATGTCCAGGTGAAAGGAGTTCACCAGCACGTCTACACGTTCCAGACAAGTAGCGATGCCTCAAGAGTACTAGCACGTGTAATCTGAAAAACGAACCGATGGAAACGAGGCAGTACTTTAAAAAAAAAAAAAAAAAGTAGCAATGCTGAGAGGCCTGCCAGGATAGAAACAGGTGCAGTCCTCCTCTACAGTACTAACGTAGAACCGAGCGGGATTGGATGGTCTTTAACGTGTCATACGTACTTTTACTTTTCCTCATTTTGAATTCTTGGATATTTAAAACGTGATGCTCATGTTCTGGAATTACTAAAAGGATGCAATAATGACGCCATATAACCTGGCCTTCTCACAGTATAGAAGATCGGATATGATGGGATTTTGGTTTGCAGTAGAAGAACTTGATGCCTACACAGTGCAGGGGTGTCTTGAGGCGCTGTGTATATTTACCCTCATAGGAAAGCAGACGGCGACACTGGTAAAAAGGAACACAGATAAAAGGGACGGGGGTGCGGTTGTGTGTAGGGAAGCATGACAGTTGGGAGTTCAAAACCAAAAGCTTGACAGAGAAAAGAAATTCAGAACAAGGCACAGAAGTTTCTGCAAATGGTCAGAACTGAAGAAGAAAATAAAAAAGAAGAGTACCAGCAGTTTGGGAGGTGTTCAATGGTGAAGCTTTCTATAGCGATACATGGAAACATCTGGCAACCACAGCCCTTCCCTTCCCACCCATCCCCTCCCCGTCCACCAACCCTTTTATCCCCACCAACTCCAACTCCTCAAAGACAATGGCTAAATCATCTCAGGTGTCCATGTAGTCTACTTCATTCAATCCCCAGGAAGAAGAACAAAAAAAAGAACAAAACATTCCCCCGTTCTTAACCCCTTCATGCCCCTCCCATCCCAGCCATCCAAAAAAAGCAAAACAAAATAATCATTATAATTATAATAATAATAATAATAATAATAATAATATTAATAACACCACCAGAGATTTGTACAATCAGATATAGTATTCCTTCTTTTCATCCGAGTTGTTATGTCCGCCTTCAGCGTTGATGATGGCCGTGTCAGCGTCAGCCGCGTCGTCTGCCCCTTTCGCTTCATGTGTGAAGTAGGTACCTGTGGGAAGTTTAAAAAAAAAAAAAGAAAAAGAAAAAAAGAAAAAGGTGTGATGATAAAAGTAATACTCTCTGCACACCCTACGGCATCTGACTGATGCAACCGGTGAATCTTAAAAGACTGTCTGGAGTGGCTCCTTTAATTTACAGCGAGTGTCGATCACACAGACTTTAAAATGCGAGTGGGATTCCTGTAAGTAAGGTGTGTGCAGTGCTGCAGGCTGTACCACTACACTGCTTTTTATATGCAAACGTAGCAAGCGCCTCAAACCAATTTCGGATGATAAAACATGGGAGACAGTTTGATTACAGAATACATTTCCGCCGCTCTCATTTGCAATGGCAAATGAGCACCATTAAAACCAGCAAATCATTGCAAAACGGCCATGGCACATGTTTTTGACGAACAAGCCTGTTGATCGTTTTGTTCAAAGTCACCATTAATTTATGAAAATATATTCTTCAATTTCCATGAAAAACCTCTCCAAATCAGAGACGCTGGTGTTTTCCATTCGCGCCGACATGCGCTTCAGGATTAACCTTCAAAATGTAACAAGGTGGTGGGAATAACAACGCCACTTCAAACTTCATTTCCGAGTGGTATTATTCCTATCCCTACAGTCTACTGCTTGATAATGAAAGCAGTAGCCTCAATGAAAACTGGACTCTCTCTTCATAATAAAAAACACAGAACTGCACTGAACCCCCCCCCCCCACCCCGAGGGGTGCCAATCTTAGCCACGCACCCGCCGCAAAGACTCGTAGCATTTCCGCAGCATATCAGTGCACCTCCGCAGAGTCCTTCGGACAAAAAAAATCGTATCCTAAATAATTACTAGGTCTCTTGACCTCATCTCAGAAAGAGTTGTGCAATTTACAAGGAAATGAGCTGCCTACGTACCTTTGTGTCTTGCGAAGTATCGGCCCAAAATGATAAGAAGACAAAGCATGGCAAAGACCACGACGGCCACCACCCCTCCGATGACGGCATGATCCACCGCTCTTTGAGCTCCTGCTCCTGCTCTGGAGTCTACTGGGACAAATACAAGAAAGTGGACGCCTTAAAAAGAACTGATAAAATGCAATTGCAGAACTCATTAAAAAAAAAAATAAAAAAAGTCAAATAGCAGGGTTTTGAAGATTCTCAAAGGGTTGCATTCCTTAGAGTGTGTCTTAAAAGCAATTTACAAGTGTCATAAACAATTTACAATCTGGCAAACATGTTCATTTTTAAAGAAAGGGTGATTTCATGTCCGGGAAGTGGGCAGTATCTATTCCAGGACAAGCTTAGAACTTACTGGCAAACAGCATTGGGTTTTTTTTTTTACATTAAAAAAAGTCCTCTTTTTAATGGAAGTGACCACTTTTTTAATGTCTATTTATTGATTTTTATTTTTTTATTTTATTGACTTATTGATCCTGCCACCTCCACTAAAAATGTTATCAACAGATCTTTGAGTCTTCAGACGCACTCAGATCGTTAGGAAAACATTTAGCATACAATCACCTACAAAAAAAAACATTTTCTACAAAGTAGTTAATAATAATTTTTGTAAAGTGTTATGTTATTAGCCTTTTTTTTTTTTTTTATCACCACAGCTCATAAAAAATTTGTGGACCAATTACCCGAACCCGCTGATTAAGCGAACAAACAAACCGCCAGGCTTGTTGGCAAAGAAGGTCGTGAGGAAGACAGAAAAGCAGTCAACAGGGCAACAATTCTCATAAAAACTTGAAATGTCCATGTCCTCATATCAGTAGCAAAAAGAAACGCTCAGGTACTACACCTTAAATGAATCTGGCACTGAAATACACTTTGCCCTCGAGACTAAAGATGTGAATCGCAGGCAATTTTTAAGAAAGATTTCTACCACTTCAGGCCGAGAACAAAGCAGGCACCTCAGATGCAGCCCGCTGTAATGATATGTGAAGTTTATTGATCAAGTGTAGGGATCCATGACAACCCAAAGTTAATGCTGGTTTGTGGACTTGATTGGTTCTTTCACAGTGAGAAGGAGGCTCAAAATTTTTCATCAATATTTCACACTCAGCTCGGAAATTAAAGAGTTTGATGGGAGATGGGAAAGGAAAATGGGTTGGAGCCTGCACTCTGTCAGGAGTCAACATCATCTTCACCCTCACATCCAAGGCAGCTCAAGCTCGTAGTACAACCAAACTTCTCATCGGTAAAAAAAAAAGAAAGAAAAGGCCTGGAAATCATGAATCTTAAGACAGACACATCCTCCAGTGCATTTCAAAGTCTATATTTACTGTTCTGTAATGGCCGGCCAAAAATTCACCCCCTGACTTGATTGAAAAGGACAGCGAGGGAAAGGAAGGGAAGCGAGGATTGCCGGAGCTGCCGAGCAATCCAGCGCTTGGTAATCCAGTCACGAGGAGTTGATCAGCCCTATGTGTTTACTCACGGCAATCTCCCACACTCATCTCTGGTCTAAATCTGAGGGCTGTTGGATTTCCTGGGGGAGTTCAAAAACAAAAAACGACAGGCCACAACTTATTAGAGGATAACAAAAACCGTGAAAACACACATTGGTGTGCTTGTACAACATCCCACCCAATCTCACCTTATAAACAACTTGTGTGTGAGACTGGGAGCAGGGGGAAATAATACCACAGTGGTAGCTGCCAAAAACAACCAAAAATTACTTGATAAACCTGATAGCGTTTTTTTTTTTTTTTTTTATGCCGTTTTTTTCCCCCATGCAGCCAGCAGATTCAATTAAAGTCAGTAGGAATCGGCCTGACACCCAATTCATTCTTGTCAATGAGGAGGCAAAGACATTGTTTAACACACTTTCTTATTAAGATGTTAATGTGAACCAGGCTCCATCAGCAGCAGTCCAGAAGTGGGATAAACACGCTAAGGTGTCACTTCATTTCTAGTTTACCTGCCGCTTAGACAGGACACAGTTCTTGACCTACAGTAATATGGATGTATTTAGTCAGATAAGGATACAGCAAGTTACAGCAACGACAAATGCATAATTGGAGTAACTAAGCAGAAGCCTGTCAAAACAGGTTTTCAGAGCATTTGGAGCCTGGGACACTTAATCCCATGCTTATGCACCATGTCACATTTTAAACCATTGCTGAATGTTGGTCTGATAGGACGACGCTGATTAATAATCAAAACAGCAGCTCAGACCAGTTCTAGCTGCAAGGTCCATATTAACCCATTTGCTCTACGACGTTATTCTTTCTCTAGTAGTAACTTGCACAGGTACTTGTATGCCGGACGCTGCACATAAACAGGTTAAGAAACATACGATCATTGATATGGTGACATTTTCTGCGAGGAGATGTTTGGCATTTTGGAAGGAGTTATCAGTGACCGGGTTTTTGTAACAGATAGCGGTAAAGCTGTTATTATAGTTCCGCTATAGCAAAACATAACCAGAAATGGATAAAAAAGTACAGCCTGTTGTTCTTTGACTATAAAGGTAGTTGGCAAACTGCTGGAATCTGCTTTGCGTCAGATTGTATCATGCCACCCTGCTGCTGATTTTTTTCCCTGTTGTGTTTTATTCCTTATATATCATATGTGAAATATGTATCTAATCACGACAGCGTTGTTACTGTTCAGATGAGTTTAGCACCATCACTCTGCCTTGGTACTGTATATGGGACAGATAAAAGTGTTAGGTGTGTCATCATTCATAAAATATATTGCCAGTCTGACCACTGGTTCTGCAAAATTGGAGATTGAGTGAACATGATGGTAATTAACGTAACAAATGGAGTAAAAGTAGAGGAGACGGCCATCCTATCCCATCCAACTTTGAAAGACTTTACCATGCTCTCTCTCTCTCTCTCTCTCTCTCTCTCCAGTCATCCATTCACACCCAATGTGCTTCTCTCCACTGTGTGAAGATAAATGAAGGGGTGTGCAGAGAACAGTGACAACAATGAAGAAGAAGAAGACTAAAGCGCTTGTGCTCTTGCTCCATGTGGCAGCATATACAGATATGGGAAAAAGAAAGTGCATCCTCTTTCCCATTTCACCAAAGCGACTCTTAAAAACAATGAAGGAATTCTAATATAATAAAGGTTCACTGTGAGCCAACAAGTTTGGCTAATGTGTAATTTGAGAGGCAGATGGTTTAGAAGTGAGTAATTCTCAAACAACCACGTCTAATCTCATCTAGACAGTTTGCCTCCAGAATATTCAATAATTCTGAGAAATTGGCATCTTAATGAAACCCCTGAAATTCGCTCTCATCTCAATTGAGTACAATAGATAAGATCATCAAATGTATTGCATGCTGCTTATTGGTGAATGATTACCGCAAACAGTACTCATGTTTAACATTTAGAACTGTAATGAAAGGGACTGGAAAACCTGTGGGGTTAGAAGAGAGTGTGAGGGGAGGTAGAGCACGGCTCGCGAAATCAGAGCAGGATGTAAAGGCAGCGACTGTGGAGTAAGCTCCTCGGGAAGATCATGCTTTCTCTGATATTGGCAAATTCAAAATAACGTTTATTTCGGTAAAGGGAACTATTAAGTGACGACCATTACTGCATATTGACACCTACCTATTTCAGGTAATTGGCAGAGGATCACTGTTAGAATTAAAATAAATAAATAAATAAATAAGCAAGTCCCTTTCAAAATACTTCACAACAACAATAATTTCAAATGAACACTCGGTTTCAAGTTGCAGTGTGGACTACAAAGGCATAGCATGGCATAGCTCTATCCAGTTCTTGGACAGAGAACACTTTCAAAAATCTGTGTCCTGTGGTGATGTAGGATTGTTATGGACTCCTGGTGATCAATGCCAAAGGCTACTGGCTGGACTGTAAAGAAATATGAGACAACCTCATGCTGCAGGCTCAACCAAAGTGACGACTTAAGCCAAGTTCAGTTCCGGCCTGGACTGCCTTATAGGCAACCCAAAATTGCGCAAAACCAGACACACCAAATCCAAATATCAGTGCATTAAACCGATGGGTCAAGAGCAAACCATTCCTTTAAAATTCACTGGCACAGGTGTTGATGTAACCCGACTGCTCTCTGCCATATGGTTTCCTAAATGTACCTGCACCAATCCACTGCATTAGCTTTTAGATTGAGTGGAAAATATGATTAGTATCAATTTGAGCGGCTTTACAAAGCAGATTCACTTTTAGCTCACATACATGGCAAATTCAAAAAGAATACCAAAGCCATTCTGTGGCATCACATCAGTTGCAAAGCTTCAAATCCAAACCCACTGGGAGGATGCTATGAAAGAGGAGTGATGTAATGGACAGAACTAACAGCCACACAAACTCTCCACAAGTCCCATCTCGCAGCAGCACAAAGGGAAGAGGAAACCTGAGGCTGACAATTAATTCCGGTGTTCAAAGTCCAAATGAAGACAACCAGCAGATGGTAAACAAACAAAGCTAGGTGTAATGCCAGGACCAGTGAAGTACCAGTGTAAAAGCAATCTGGCCTGAATCAGGAGAGCACACTCTTGGCTCCGAGGGTCTCAAAAGAGGTCTCTGAGGGGTTTCCATGCTGGTTTCCCTTGAAACTGGCTTCTCATGATGAAGTTCATGTCTACTGGTTAGGAGTCACCTGAGACAATGAAGTTGGTTTGTAGTTGGAGAATTGACCAGAGAAGGTCATCAAATAAATGCAGCACTGTTTCCCTGAAGCACATCTTCCGACTTGCAGAGGAAACAAAAGGTGTGACCTTGTCTGTCATCACGCTCACACTATTATAGTCCTTAGAACATGGTGCATGGTGGACAAAGAGATAAAGCAAGCCAAACTATCGTGTATTGATCCAGGTATTCTCTTCCTTTATCACGATCCTACAGCATGAGCCCATCTTTATTACTTCACTATCACTTCTGAATGTCTTTGACATAAGATAAAAAAAAAGAAAATGACAATTCATACAATATATATTGATAATTTAACAAAAGAAGACATTGAAAGTCAACAATAAGATCTGTGACCATTGACAAAGTTCACAGTGTGGTCAAATACAGATATATTGTATACGGAGCACTCCATAAACTGTCCCAGTCTTTCAATGCATAACGCAGAGAAGAAAGGTAATGATACGTGTTCCTATATGAGCAAAGCCCGTAGCTACATTTGTTCTTGCTCTCGTAAGTAATTACTTACCTTCCTGCGGCTAAGACAGCCGTTGTTTTATCAGCATGGATGCGGGCAATCATTGGCCACTTCTGATAACTTTCTCAAATGAAATTCAAGAAGCAATAGATATTATCCTCCAGTGAACAATCAGAATGGCTTTTGTTAAACCTATTGTGGTAGTTTACATTTTCGTGTCTAAATGTACTACGTACTCACTCTATTTTACGCAGCTTTGGCATAAATGCACAGCCAGTGCTAATGTATTCTGGTTACGGCGGCCACTTTAAAAGCATAGTCACTTTATTTTGTGTATTAGAGAGGTTCTTCAGTTTAATCTCAAAATATCATGGACACTTTAAAGGGGTTGAGAGCTATATCTAGCACTATACCTGACAAAACCATGTTTTGTCGGCAGAAGAATAAATGCATTTCAAGAGTAATCAGCCTTAAGCCTGGTTTCTTAAAACCTTGCTTTCTTTGAGAGATTGTATTTTAAGAAACATCAATCCTTACACAAAAGGATCTGGGTCTCAATATACAGCTCAATATCATAAGAAAGGCATTTGCTCTTCTGCTGTTAATATCACGTGGAAGTTTATAGCCAACGATCTGCCAGGATCTGCTCAAATGGCGTTACGTTAAGTGAATTTGATATGTGGTATTAAAGGGACACATCCCCATCAAAACTCGTTTGGTGGACACCTAAAAGAATGACACCAAAAACGAAGGAGCATCCAGTGTTTTAAAACAGATACAGATCTAATGGATAGCCTTCCCTAAGCCATCAGCCATCTTTTGGCTTTCAGAGAAACAGAAGAATTGCTGACATTTTTTTCTGAATGGTTTTGTCCCTGGATGCCTTTTCTATGACAGAAAGAAATGGCAATTCTCAGTGTGAAGTAAGGTCACACTGCAGTCTACTGCATATTACATATACCTTGGCTTAATGTGTACTGTTATTACACTAAGTGATGAGTAACATAAAAGAGGCTTATAAAAGGAACATTAAGAAACGCGCATAAGCACGGCTGATATTATTTTTACTTTGTGGTAAATGGCTTTCCTGTACAGGCTATGTAAATGTGGTCCTAGAAACCCAAAACTCTGCTGAAGGACGACCTGGCCAGTGTGCCCACAGGCTGGCAGAAACCCATTGCACTCGCTCAGGCACAATCAAATTGACAAGAAGGAAATGGCGACCCTCAGGGCAACAAAAGTGTCTCATTTCAAAGGATGTGTTGATCTCTGAGACAGGAGATCTTCTAATTGGATCCTCTAATCTTCTAATTAAGCAATAGCGATTGCCATTGTGAGCATGTGAGCAGACTGTAATGAAAGAGCTCTGCTCTTGGGCCTATGGGCAGATGGATGACAGATGTGTTATTACAAAGCCTGTCTGCATTTACCTGTGTCCCTCCAGCCCAGAAGCAGTCCTGCGCCTTTGTGAAAATGTAATTAAAAATCTCATTGACCCAATCTTTCCCTGTCACTTAAAACAGTGGTTTGTGTATAACGTTTTAGACCATTCTACCCACCTCAAGGTATGCAGCGGTTCCAAGTTGTAAATTTGGATTTGAATGGATTTCGCGTGGATATATTTCACTGAAATGGGAAGTCATGTGTAGTTGAGGGGCAGGTTGTGTATTAAGCAGTATGCCACTCTCTAAGTAGCCTAGTTTATAGTTATTGCAGTCTGCAGCAATCTGTAGCTCAATTTAGCAATTTACCATTATTCAACAAAGAATATAACATAAGGCAGTCATTGTAGCAGGCAAGCAACATTAAATCTGGAGAACCTTTGGGTACTCCTCGTGGCACTACATCTGTCCACATACGCCATGTGATCTGAATGCAAATGAAAGCAACAACAACAGGCTCCCAACAGGACAGCACGTTAAGAACAAGGGTCCCCGTTTCACTTTTTCTTTGTTGTTCAGACAAATTGTGATAATTAGTGATTACATTACAGCATGGCCCATTGTCAATGACAAACCCTGACCAGATTCAATTCAATTTCTACTCAATTTCCTCCTATGAAATCTCTGGGGTTATTCTGAAAGGTTGCTGGTTGAACATATTAAAAATGTAATTACATCAGAAATAAAGAAACTTGATGAGGCCTTTTTTTTTTTTTTTTTTTTTTTTGTCTAAATACAAACGCAAATCTAAACCAGAATGCACCCTTATCTGATTTTCAAAACCACAACTGCTTTATCTGGCAATTTAGTCACAGTGACAGCAGGCTAGCGGTCACAACAGCATTATGGGAAGGAACCCATTACTGAGCTGTGCTGCATCTCACACTTTCAAAGGGTCAGAACCTATCTTTCATGTCTCAGTAATGCAATCCTGCAGAGACGGAGAGAAAAACAATGGCGCCATAACTGACTTAGCTTCCTAGTTGCCCTTTTCTCTGTCCAATGTCTGTTCATCTTCTCCTTTATGCCAACCACCCCTTTCCGCCTGGAAGTCTATCATTACTGCCAACCATGGTAACCCCCGCAGAGCCATATTTACAGTATGCAGGGGTGGACAGAACTGGGCCAGGGCGGGTGACGAAGCAGGACAGCAGAAAGAGGACAATCTCTACTAGAGGAATGGACACAGATTTTTAGTTTGGTAGGTGAGTTTGTGTTTCCTGATGGAATTTAAACGGAGTGCCATTTTCCTTGCATCCATTTCAGTCCAACATTTTGCAATTCTGAGAACAACACATTCCACACAATTGACTGAAGTTGCCCTATTCCTTAAGATGGAAGGAAGAGAGGTCTGTCAGAGCTAATCCAGGTTAAGATTTTCCTTCCAGGATCATACAAACCTAGTCACAGGCAGGATCTATTCCTCAGATTCTTCTTCATTTCCCCAGAGTCTTGGTATCAGAAGTAATTTCTCCTACCTGGTTGACAAGAAACCAGTCTTCCTTTTCACCGTGGCCAACTGCCACAGAGAGCAGCCTTCTCAACAGGTTGGGCTTCAGTGCATATTAAAGAGTTGCCCTCAAACACTTGCTTCGTTTTAACCAGCACAGCAGAGTACTTGGCCCAGAATTCCATAAGAAGCCTTACATTCTTAGATGAATAAAATGTCAGCAGGTGCTTTATTCGAAGAAACTGCTAGCATGGGTTCTGAAGAATCTTTTTTTGTGGAGTTTTTACTGAAATTTGGGCAGCTTTTAGGCTTTGGTTGGTCTAGTCACTATAGCACGTCTATCTCACAGTAGGCAAGCCAGCTCCTGATAGTGCAAATGAAAACCTTTAACTTCTTGAGTGGGTGGAAGCCTGAACAGGTGTCTCTGATATAGTCCTCACATCAAAAGCGAGCTGGCTCACTACTATTGAGCATAGGCTACAGAGAGAAAAGTTTCCCCTTCCCAGCATGTGCTTTTTGTCCAGTTATGGCTACTGTGACTGCAGGGGATAGTCTATAGGCAGTTTTAGCACTTGCCTGACTTTTGTGGGACACTTAATTTATAGTAAAGAACATTTAATTTCCAGATGAAATAGATGTTAGGAATAGATGTAGGCTGCAAAAACAAGAGAAAGATAGATATCTTATGAGGCAGCTTGTGAGAGACAGGAAGTAGTAATGAGGCTGGCCATCAGAGGCTCCTGCCCAGTGCATGAGAGCCTGCTACAGCCTACAGACTGAAGATCATGAGATGGAGATTACTGCAGATTAAATTCCTGAACATATGGATAGAGCACTGTCTGCTGGGAAATCAGCTTAGTCTCAGACCTAGGTTTGTCCTCTCTTTCCAAATGTAACACTCCATCCACACTGGGCCTTAACATTCTGCTGACCAGCTAGTACCGGTGAAGCAGAAAGCACTTAGGGAGGCTTGTGTGAGATCGTCCCAGTCCACCCTCCCAGACTAATTAGTGCAACATATGGGCATCACCTTTAAGGGGCCTTCAGGCAGTCCCACCTATACAACCTAAATGCCACTCACATGACAACACATCAACAAAAAGCACTTCTTACAGTCATATATATATATACCGTGGGGCTTCACAAAGTATTCAGACCAACCTTTTTTTTTTTTTTTTTCCAATTTTGTTACGTAAAAGCCTGATGCTACAATTGTTTAAATTCATTTTCCTTTCTCATTAATCTACACTCAGTACCACATAACGACAAAGTGAAATAAGAATTTTAGACATTTTAGTTAATTTATTAAAAAGAAAAAACTAAAGTATCACATTTACATAAATATTCAGACCCTTTACTCAGTTCTTAGTTGAAGCACCTTTAACAGCAATAACTGCCTCAAGTCTTTTTGGGTATGATGCCACAAGCTTTGCACACCTGGACTGGGGGATTTTCTGCCATTCTTCTTTGCAAATCCCCTCAAGCTCAGTCAGGTTGGATGGGAACAATTGGTGGGGTTCAAGCCAGGGCCCAATGATAAGGTTCGAGTCAGGGCTCTGGCTGGGCCACCGTAGAACATTCACAGAGTTGTCCCTAAGCCACTCCTGTGTTTTCTTCGCTCTGTGTCCTTAGGGTCATCGTCATTTTGGAAGGTGAACCTTCAGCCCAGTCCGAGGTTTCCCTTGATGATATCTCTGTACTTTGCTCCATTCAGCTTTCCCTCAAGCCTGATCAGTCTCCCGGTCACTGCTGCTGAAAAACACCCCCACAGCATGATGCTGCCACCACCATGTTTCACTGTTGGGATGTTACTGGGCAGGTGATGAGCACTGCCCGGTTTCCTCCAGATATAATGTTTGGAATTGAGACCAAACTGTTCAATCAAACTCTTCATCAGACCAGAGAATCTTCATCCTCACATTCTGAAAGTCCTTCGGGTGCTTTTTTGCAAACTCCAAGCTGGCTTTCATGTGTTCGGCACGGAGGAGAGGCTTCCGTCTCGCCACTCTGCCATAAAGCCCAGATCGGTGGAGGGTTGATTTGTATTAGCATTCGCTCTGATATCCATTGTCAGCTGTGAAGCCTTCTATAGAGAGGTGTGTGCCTTTCCAAATCATATCCAATCAATATCATTTACCACAGGTGGACTCCAGTCAAGGTGTAGAAACATCTCAGCAATGATCAAGAGAAAAAGGAGGCACCTGAGGGTCTGGATACTTACGTAAATGTGAAATTTTTAAAATGGTCAAAAATTCTGTTTTCACTTTGTCATTATGGGGCACTGAGTGTAGATTAATGAAAAAAAAAAAAGAATTCAAATGATTGTAGCATCAAATATATATGACACAAAAGAAAACAGGGTGAGAAAAAGAGGTCTGGCCAGCTTGAAAATTTATTTGAATCTATGGAGGAAGCCTCCCATTGATTGATGAAATCCCTGTCTGTAATGGCATCTGCATGTGATAATTCGAGGATATTAAAGGCGCAAACTCTTCTGCTTCACCTGATGCCGTCCAGCTGAGAGCAAAGTGGTCATTATCCCACTGCATTCTGCTATGGCGCTCCCTGTGGTTCAGAGACTGGTCAATTATCTCCTCCACACACGCCGAGCCTGACAGCCATGTTGGCAGGTGTGTCCTTTCCATCATGTTCACCTTTCAGATAGAGGATTAGAGCGCCGACTGGGCATCGACATGCAAAGCCGCTCTGGTAACATTAGCGTCCTACCCTCTCTCGGCCAGTGGACAGAGAAGAACAAAAGAGCAAATGCTAGTCTTGGAAGATGTTCTTGGCCTATGATAACACATAAACCTAACAGGGTGAGGGAATGTCTACTTCTATACATTTACTAAAGTGCATTAGAAAGGAAACTTGATAGAAATTATTGGCACCCCTTGTAATCAAAAGGGCAGCTTCTTGTAGTTTCATGTAACCAATAAAACAACTAATCACTTTTCTTTGCATGAAGATAATGCTGTCAGGAAACAGGCCAATATTATTCAGTGCTATAAAGATTCCCTACATTATGCTAAGTGACAGAAAAGTTGGGAAACCCAAACATAACAAAATACTATTTGATGTTTGATATTGATATTTGATGTTTAATATGCTGTTGATGGATATTATCAGACAATTTTGAACTATTAAAATGAATTTTCTTTTAAAGCATCACATTATAGGCAAAAAGTCAAACTACTTTGCTTTACTTTGTAGATACATGGCCAGTGCATGCTCCATGTTTGAAAGACATTCATATTAGAAATGGGCTTAGCTTTATATATGAATTGTTTGGGTGGTTATGAAGGGAGATAGGGACAGAAAACTCGCTAAGCCCTTGCTTAATTTTGGTTTCGCATGTGGTACTTGCAGCTTTCTATTCATACGTTTCTAAAATCCGCTATTCATTTTACAGGCTTTGTTTCGTTACGAGCGACTTCGGCATTCAAAAGACAAAATTTAAGACATTATTCATGAATTGGTATTATCAAAGTTGAAGCAGAAATTTGGTTAAAGTATAGGGAGGAAAAAAAATGAAAAATGAAAATCATTTTCTCATGCAATATGAAAAGGAAACTCAGTTGAATTGAGAAATAAGAAGGGGAAGGTTTTTTTTTTTTTTTTTTTTTTTGCAGTTATTTTTGTTTTGCACCCTTACTTTGCACTTGGCTAGAGTGCAGTAATTTCATATCTGGTAGGGTAGGATCAGAAGCACTACACAGAGTTTCTTTTACAACCGGCTTCTTACTGATGCTTTCGATGTCACTGAGCGACTAGCTGAGACATGTCAGCCCTGTGTTTGCTGGGTCTGAATGTACGGTGAAGGACTAAACAAAAGAATGATGGAATAAACAAGAAGTGAATGGTGTTCAATCATCTGGTTAGAAAATGAGCAGGAGAATAAAGAGCATGCTGGGATGGGGTGGAATAATACTGGAGAGAGAGAGAGAGAGAGAGAGAGAGAGAGAGAGAGAGAGAGAGAGAGAGGCACCAGACCATACGAGCAAGCTCTTGCAATCAGCATTCATCTGGGATCCCTTCATTCTAATAGAAAGAGAGAGATTGGAGAAAAGGTCCTCTCCATTTACTGCTCTGAAAACAGTGACAAGATAGTGATAAATCAGGCTATGAGGGACAAGGCTGTGTGTGGACGTGTGTGGCAGTAAATACTGTACATGTTGGTTCGGGTGAGAGAGGAGCGATTAATAGCGGGCACGAGTGTCAGGCTATAGAGCCGGTGGATGACAAGGACTGACACGCTGATAAGGATTTGATCTATCTGACCCACAGAGCCATGTTTCTTCTCACCTGCTGCGTGATTCATATTCCAGCTGCAGCCCCACTGAATGACACGCTCATCTAACAAGATGGACATTTTTTCAACAAGGCCAAGCTCTCAAATATTGCAAACCCTTTTATATATCTCTCTCCTGACAAAGGAAGAAGGAAGTAGCAAAACACGCAATACAACCAAAATACTCAAATGGGACTACTTTCTGTGGTAATGTGCTAGCTTCTTCTTTTTTTTTTTTTTTGCTGAGGAATCCTCCCCCAGTCACCCCTCCCTCAACACACACACACACACACACACACACACACA
>JAOVYU010000026.1:14340890-14353145 GCA_025674565.1 Synodontis membranacea
AGAGAGAGAGAGAGGGGCACAGTAGAGGAGCTGAAGAGAATCTGGGGTTCGAGGCAGAATACAAATGGCCCCAGAGCACCAAGCCCAACATTATATGACAGTAATGACTGCAGCCCTCTTTAATGACAATGACTTCTAATTTTCGGCCCCACTGTATTGATTGTATTTTCATGCTTATTAAATAAATGCAGGAGCAGCTCGAGCTTCCTGCACAATAAGAGTTTGGAGGGAAGGGGACTGTTGGGGGGGGGCGTTCCATATGAATTACCTCTCATTGTGTTTGCACACATTTGCCCCATTGTCTTGTCATCCACAGGTTTTTCAATTAGACGCTATAGATGGTGCTGTGTGTGTGAGGTAATGTTTGATGGTGCAGGGCTTGATGGGGCGAAAGCAAGAAACACAGTGTGTGATTGATGACATCATTTGGCTCGTGCTCGCCTCTTCAGTATGCACATGCAAATCACACTTCGGCTCAGAGCTCGGGCTCCTGAGGACTGATTATCATACAATTACCAGATGGCAACATGTGCGGCCTACTTCAGCCTGCGTTTCTGCTATTGCGTGTGCGCGCAGCATCAATATGATATGTGTGGAAAGGTTGTATTAATTCCATGCTACTGTTGATGCTGGAGATGCTGCCTTTTAACACTGGCCCTACAAACAATATTCAGCATTTTACCACAGCGCTGTTGAATTCTCAATTCCGACTGGTCAGGTTTTCCATAACAGCAGCTCTCTGACACTAGACCAAACATGTACTTGCTCTAATATGTAACAGTTTCCGTAGTGACAACTTTTGAATTCTTTATGCTGAATAATATATAGCGAATTATAATGAGTTAAAAAAAAAAAAAAAAGTTATCGTTAATATGATGGAACTTTCAGTAAAGAGATTTATTTATTTTCACTGGACCCTCCAGTGACAACACTTACATAACATGCTGCAACAACTCTTCTGGCTTATTAACTTATTTAAAAAAAAAAAAAAATTTCAAAAGGATAGTGAGGGTTAAAATGTAGTTAAAGAGCACGATGTGTCATTCATTAGTAAATAAAAAAAAAATACAATTAAAATTATAATTAGCTGTGGTTTAATTAGAATAAATATTCTATTCTAAATAAAATTAGAATAGAATAAAAGTTTAATTTAATTAAATAATAAAAAAAAATAATCCTGCTTCAAGTTAGGTTGCATCACACCCACACGGTCATTGTTTTATTTATTTATTTTTTCCTACCACATCCCATTATGTTTTATTTCTTACTTTTCTACCATTCACTTGAAATCGTCCCAACATATGAAAAACCTACACATCTACCTTGAGATCTATGAAATGTCAGAGGGGTTTATAGAGATTGAAGAAGAATGAAATCTCTCTCACTCTGGTTTGCCTTTGGTCTTGCATGTCAGCTCCAGGTTTTCCCCCTCTCTGGTTAGTCCTTGAGGAAACCCCACGACAATCTTCACCTCTGGTTTATCTGCCAAGAAGAAGAAAAAACAAAACAAAAACGTCAATCTTCAAACAGCTATACGTTCAGCTATACTTATTTGATTTCCATTTCCAGCTGCAAATGGCCCAGCTGGGTTTTATTTACTGCTTTACACCTGATTTCAAGACTTATTTGGTTGCCACGATGAACACGATGAACACGATGAACCTGATGAACCTGATGAACATGGCAACAAGGGAAGCGATGAATGCAATTCTGGCTGCCTACTTACGTCACAATAACACACTGTATCCCCTTACACACGCCACGTTGACCTTTACGCCCCATCACTACTGTCCTCTTCCTGAGCCATTAAAGTCTGTGGTCACTGCAGGCCTTGCATCAGCTAGGCTCCTGTCATGGTCACTGCATTCAGCATGAAATGCACATCCTACCCTCGCCTGGCTTGCTTCCCCCCCTCCCCTAGTTCTGCTGGGATTAGGTTTCCTGCTGCTTCTGTACCAGGCTACAGGAGCACTGACATTCACAATGACGTTTGACATGCACTGATACACTCTCGCACAATGACATTATGGATATGAGGCCATGAATACGGCCAGGGGACAGTCATGCAGAATGGTCATTCACTGTGTGAGCTATGAATAACATTTCGTTCAGCCGTCAAAGGATGTTTCAGTCTGCTTAATCCATCTACCAGTAATGCTCAGATATCCTTCTTCCAAAGTTAGACATGTCAAATTAGCCAGCTTACACATGACGCTAATAAAGGCATTATTCGACTTTGGCAGAGAGCCGTTCGACAAGTATTGTGCCGCTACCTCTAATGTGCTTTCTTTTAGATAAATGCTAATAAGCCCCCTACCGATCCATTTTTAGCAGGTAGTTCTTACATGGGGAGGACCTGGGGTGGTAAAAGGGAAAAAAAGCAACCTCTGTGTTTACACAGAGTGCTAATGAGAGCATAGGGAGAGAACATAAGGAAAAGAGTGAAAGAAGAAAGTGTTCCAGGCCTTTCATTTAGCAGCAAAAGACCTAGCGAACAGCAGTTAGTCAGGGACAAAGTAAAAGCCACCCAGCTGGGAACTGTGGCCTAGGATGATGATGATGATGATGATGATGATGATGACAATAATAATAATAATAAAAATTAATAATAATAAACAGCAACAATACAAAATTAATTATTATTGTTATTATTATTATTATTATTATTGTTGTTGTTGTTGTTGTTATAATAATAATAATAATAATAATAATAATAATAATAATTAGTCAAATTAGTTAAAAGGCATTTTAGTAAAATTTTACATGACTGGAAAGCTATAATAATATAACTGGAAATATAGAGTGGCCCATAAACAATAAATCAAAAGAATAATAAGAATAAGAAAAAGAATAATAAGAAAATATGATATATATTTATACCATATAAAATTAACTTTGCATACCTTTGCAAAAAAACATTTGTGTGTGTTGTTTTATAGATACAGTATATACTTCTAGGATATAAGATTTCAGATTTTTTCTCTCCCTGGTTTAAAGATTTTATTGCAAGCTACTTGCAAAAGTGAACATTTGGGAAGAAGCTGTGTACTTATGCTGTGTACTTCTTCATGCAGATTAACCTGAGGGCTACATGCTCAACAAATCATCAAAATTCAGGGCAATCTGCACACTAAACAGGATGCCTAATTGTACAGGCACCATTTGTGTACTGACATACCATATGGGAAATTTGGGAGAGCAGGTCTTTGGCTGAACTACTGTCAGGTATGAACATAGGATATATTTAAGCTTGTTTATGATGTGTGCATTCCTTATTTGTACAGGATTGTCAGGTCCACTCACAACAGCTCAGAACATTGTGTTTTAGTTGAATCCCCTGATTCACTAATAATAGTTTTTTGGGGTTTTTTTTTTAAACAAAAAAAATCTTTAGGAAAGCAATCAACACATACTTAGTTGGAAAAGAAAGACTTGCGTTCTTCACTTTCTCAAAAATTAGGAAGTGATTGACGTGATCGTGATGTAAGATCCAGTAGTTAGACACACTGCATGATGGCACTGAAGCATGATGACATCTCATGTTTATGTTTGCAATCATGTTTTGCGTGTTGCTTTGCATCCAAATCGTTCAGGCTATGATCGGGTATGATCGTCAAAACCTCCTTCACATGAATTCTTCTATTTTTCGACACTGATCCCCTCCAAAAAAAAAAAAAATCTCATTCCTGTCACCACCTCGTTGACGGTTACACTACAGGAAACAGGGAAGATGCAGCGGAGTGATGTTGAGATTAAAATGAAGACTGTCCCCCACTCCGAGGCATAACATGTCTAACATTCAGTCGATGGACAATAAGATGGACGAGCTGCTTTATCACATGTACTCAAAGAGAGGTCAGATACTGCAATGTGCTGTGCTTCACTGAAACCTGGCCCTAAGATCCATGATTCAGCCAGGAACATACTGGACCTGGACGGAATGGCAGAGGCCGCTGGCAAAGCCAAAACACAGAGTTTTTTTTTTTTTTTTAAAGCGTACATGTGATAAATGAACTTGAACGTGACCTTGTACAACTACCAAGTGAACCAATATGAGAGGTGAATCTGATAAAGAGGGCAATGCAAGGCAGGAGTACCTAATAAAGTCAAACAAAATCTCTTAGGAATCATCGTACTACTGTATATAACACGGCATACTTCATATTCCATAGATATCCCTCTCAGCACAGAAATATTTTATGAACATGATTCAGCTATCCAAAATTTAGGCTCATTAATTTGTAAAATAACATTAGGGTCAATTCCCAGTCATCAGCCAGTTCTCCCCTATCACACGACAGCTACCAACTGGGGACAGGGAGAATAAGGCCTTGTTCACACGGGTGTTAAATTTTTGGATAAATGAACGCGCTCTGAACATCCTAGACATTTATGTTGCGTTTTGTAGTGGCACTCGATTGACTTCTATGCTGGCGTTCGTTTGCCTCTGTCTAACGCCAGCCTGCAGCCCAAATTGTAGTTTGTGTGTTTACCTGTGGGGGCAATGTTGGGCACTGGATATGAAAACAAATAAACAAAATAAAACCCTGCTTTTTTTCCGCATTTCCCTATGTATAGCATGTAAGAATCATGGGATATATTCGGTCCTCCGAAGCGTAAAATTAATGCAAAGAAAACGCAGCATAAGCGTTTTCCTTGCGTTCGCTGGGATTTTGACGCCAAGAAAAAGCTGCATGTAACGTTTTTTTGACGCCGTATAAACGCGCAGCCGGCCAAACGCACGTCACAAATGTCGATGTGAACGCTCTCATTCACTCCAATGTGTTGGAAACCCTCGGCACTTGATCCGCGCTCACCGGACGCTACAGATGCCAGAAAAACGCTTGATTTTAACGCCCGTGTGAACAAGGCCTAATACCCGTTTCCTCCGAGACATATGAAGCTAACATCTTTATGAACTAACACTCTACAAACTGGAAGGTGGAAGAAAATCTGCCCTCTTCCACTTACATTAGGACACCAAGCACTGTTTACATTTACATCATTTGGTAGGCGCCCTTATCCAGAGCGACTTACATACATCACATTTATACAACCGAGGGCCTTGCTCAGGGGCCCAGCAGTGGCAGCATCATGGTACTGGGATTTGAACTCACAACCTTCTGATCAACAGTCCAATGGTTTAACCACTGCACAACCACTACCCCTATGACCCCTAATGACCGGCTAGTGTCTATGTGATTGATGGGGAGAGAAAGTATGCCATCCCTCCCACTCAGCTATCATGACTAATTTTGCTCTCTTGGGCAACATTCACACTGCCATGCTGAATTGATTGAAATCAGATTTTTCTTGCCTTAATATGACACATATCTTATCTTTTCAGGGCTGTGTGAACACACAAATCCGATCTTTTCAAACCGGATTTGCGTCACTTTCATACGTGGTCCTAAATCTGATAATTTGACATGAATTAGATTTGACGTCATGCCATTTGACATGAATTAGAATGCGCAGATCGGAACTCATGTGGCTTTTTTGCCCATACGCATACGCCGAGCGCGGTTTCTGCTGCCGATTTGTGCTGCCTATTGAGCCTACTGCTGCTTACCGGTTGCATGCTGGGTTTAAAGTTAAGATTTTAGGGTTAACATTAAAGCCTTAAGTCTTAAACTTTAAGTCTAAGGTTGGGGTTAGGTTAAGGGCTACAGATAAGATTGTGTTTACCCTCTGCTATCGGTTGCATTTATTTGCATTACAGTAGCGTTTTTCATCAAGGTTTCACAAATAAGGAGAAAAGAAAAGCAAAAGGAGAAGGAGCGCTTCAGCTGACAAACTCTTTGGTGTCCTCCAGAGCAAAATGCTTTGCATACATTGGCTGCTAGAGCATCCATTTTGTTGATTTTAACTAGTTGAGTCATCTCCCAACTGTTTTTTGCTGTTGGTGACTCATGCAAAAATGTGTGTATGCGTGGCATTTTGGAGGACAGATGTGTTCACATTAGATATGTCTTTACACAGGTCACTTGAAATGACGACTGTGAGCTGTCAAGATAGTCAAATCCGATCTGAGTAAAAAAAAAAAAAAAAAATCAGAACAAGGGCTTGTAATGTGAGCATAGCCTTAGACTCCCAGATAAAGAGCTCTTTAAGTCGTGAATTTTCTTAGCATGATAGGTCCAAGTTGCCATTATTTATTGGCCATTTGTTTTGAGTTTCTGTGCTTTAACCCATTCAATTCAAGTGAGCAGTCAAACCAATTAACAACAATAAGAACTCAATAATAAATGTAACAGCTTCGATAATGGTGGGTTTTGATAATAGGGCTCTCCACCACTCTTGGCATCCTGAACACCTCCATTATTTCTGTCCATACAGCCATACAGCTGGTTCAGACTTGGCTGCATAGTCTAACCTTGAAAAAACCCGAACTCCTCGCAGGTAGCCAGGCTCTTGCAATGGCTTATTGTAATGGCTGATCCGTACTGCATTCCATAGGCTGGCCTGCTTCCAGGCCTGCAGTTTCTCCGAGGGCTCCAAATCTAATATTCTCTCCATAATGGAGCTTGAAGTGGCATGCCTGTGCTATGGTGCGTTGTGTGCCCAGCTGTACGCACAGCAGCACAGTGGTAGATTACAATGTGAAAACTGTAATGACATTGATACAATTATGGGGCATTTCATGTGTGCTAAGCAGTGCGTTCCTCGGAAAGGATGCTGGTATTTGGAACAGCAGGTTAATAATATAAATTGGCCAGATTTCTCAGCATGCATTGTGAATTAGCATGGAGACACAGAGCGTTGTTGTTGAGCGACACCCAACTAGAAAGAATTTAGCTCCAGCTTGTGTTGACACAAGCTGGGAAATCTGGAGGTCTTAACAGATCAAATGGTGTATGCTATAACAGATCAGTAGTGTATGACTTTGAGAGTTACATCTATGCCAAAGTCAACAAACACTTGCTCTAAAGACTGCGCGTCTCATTATATCTAACGTCATTGTGGCTAGTGCTGTTTTCAGTTAGGTTACATGGTCATTTCACACTGTCGCATGGAACTGAAAAGGGCATTGAAGGTTTATACTAATAGGTAATGCTCTAGTTGGTTGTCATTTCTACAGTATAATAACAGCACGTTCACAGGAACTTAATGCAGCTACTCTACTTGTTCCACAAAGAAAATTGTTTATATACGGCAAACTTTTCTGTAAGGAGATGTTTTTGAAAAGCTTTCTTCCGACTTTCACCCAAATTTAGTCATGGCCAATTCCCACCCACCAGACCCACTCTCTCCTATCTCTCTCTCCAACAGCTACCACTCATCGAGCGCAGCGGTTATCATGTGCTTCCTCCAAGGCACATGAAGCATGCCGACCTCAAACTGCTTGCTCGTGCAGCGTCAGGGCTGGCATGACACACTCAGAATATAGTCTGTTCGCCTCCACACGCATGGGCTCACAGACACCAATGATTGACTAGTGTCCCTCACTGAGAGCAACACCCAGGTTTGCTCTCATCCTGGCTTCATCAGGCTGTGCGTGATAGGGAGAATGCTTTTCTGTTTCGTTCTGAGCCAATGAGATGTTTATTTAACATATTTGGAAGGAGTCTGTAATGTCAGCCCTTTAATGTAACTATAAATGGATAAAAAAAAAAAAAGCATGATGTGTCAATCATTACCAGCTTAAAGAATACAACTGCTGGCATATTGCTGTGGTATAAGAAGAATATTACACTATAAGACGTGCTGTTATTGAAAAATAATCAGTGCTCAATATCACCCCGGCACTGACCTTCTGCATATAACAGCATTCCTGTTGGGTTTCATTCCTTACTCTTTTTTTTTTTATCATCAAATGTGTCAGTTCTTCTGACCACCCAAACACTTTTTTCCATTATGACCTTCATGGGCAACAAAAAAAAGTGATCTGTTGCTCACTGTCCATCTGTCCAAATTACATGCTGACAGTAGTGAGGCTGCCCTCCTGGTGATGGACAGCCAGGGCTGTGGAGAGCAGTCTGCTCTGAAGCTGTTGTTAAAGAGGAAGATCCACTTGTTTGTCTCCGGCAGCACAGTGGAGATGCTCCACGTTCCTTACTCTCTTATCTTTAAGCTCCTTGCATGAAAGCCACTGAGTGAACGCGCTCAGCTTTGAAGCGTCCCTGTATCAATTCTTCTGAGGAGCTTCCTCTCCTGGGCGTTCAGGTGCAGAGACCAGCTAAGAGCTCAGCTGCTAGCTTTTGGATCAGCTCGCACACCATGACTGGAGGGCACCAAACAAAAAGGTCAGCCTCATTTTAATAACACAACCATTTGCCGGCGCTCTCTTCAGCCCCACTGGCATTTCCCTCAAGTTGCCAAACTTCATTTCCCTCAAGCCAGGGGGGGGTACAAAGGTGCTGACGAGCAACAGAGTGAAACTGTTGCAAGGCACAGCCATCAATATTTCTGGGCTTATTTAATAACCACAGCAATGCATTTTACTATTCTGTACATAAACTCTCCACTGATGCTGCCCACTCACACAGATTTTCCTTGCTGATTATTTCACTGCTGCAGGAGCCAGATTTCAGAGCAGACTGAAAGAATAGTGTTTAAATTCCATGGAGAGAATGGGTTCATTTTTCCTGCTTCAAGCCCAGTCGAGCCAAAGGGCAGTTGCCTGGATGATGATCTGGGATTGTTTGTGCCAGAGAAAGGTCAGGTACAGGCACTGATTTTCAGTCAATGCTCTACGGAAGGTGTAGTAGGAAGTGCTAGACCTGGTTTGGCACGCGATGAAAACAAACAGACTGCATTTTCCAAACTTATGGACAGTAATGGTCTTTTTTTGAAAATGCGACCTAAGAAGAATCCATCCACTGCAAATTCTGGACTACACCCAAGAAGAAGAACATGTTCATACTGTTTAGTTCAGAAGGTACTGTGAACCCTTAAACAGAGTTCTAGGACTTCAGTAAGAGTAAGAAGAACATCGTTAGAAATTGATGAACCCCTAAAAAGAATATTTTTAGACTGTGTAGTATAGAGTACAGTAAACCCTTAAACACTCAGTTCTTCTCACTCAGTTTCAGAGAGAGTGAGAAGAACCTCTTAGGAACTGAGGAATCCCTAAGAGGAACGTATTTTAGAGGGAAAGAACAGGCAACTTAGTGAACCGCAACCAGAGTAACTTCCCTTTCGTTCCAAGATGTTCTTGGAACTACTCTGATCATAAAGATACTCAAGCATGAACCAAACAAGCTGGAGCACCAAATCTACGGAACATCTGCTTGTGCAGCAGTTTTATAGAAAAGAAGAAGAAAGAAAAAAAAACACTTTTCCACCAGTGTACCTCCTACCACTAGAATAGCAGAACGGGGTCAGTGGAGGCAGGTACAAACCAGCAGTGTGAGAATGTCAGTGCTTCATTACTGAAGCACGGAGGCCTGCTTAATCTTTTGGCACTCGCTCAGCACTGGGTCTAATGTGTGTATGCGGAGAAAAATGCAGACAACACCATTATTAAAATTAGACGGATGGGGGGGGGGAGTACAAGAAAGCAAGCAGATCTTTCCCTTCTCTGAAAAGGCATTTTTTCTGGTAGGAATCCTCCAGAGAAACTCAAATTAACACAATTACACACCACTAACCTCAAATGTAGTCAGACAAGATATGTTTGGTGTCTCATAGTTGCTTCTTCAGATGTGTGCTGAAGCTACAAGGCTAATGTACCTAACAATTAATGGAAATGTTTTTTTTTATATGACATCTCTCTCTGTGTAATAATCGGTGTAATAAAAATGATCAAAACTGCATGGTGTAAGCTGAAGACTGTGATCTTATGGGATGGCCATTTTGGACAGCCGGAATCAATTTTGTTTTCGTGAAATTTGGTATCATTCCAACCTTCCAAAGTTTGAAAGCAGGAACACTCAAACTGGTAAATACTCAGGAATGCCAAAATTGCATAAACATGAAAATCATAGCTGGCAGTGAGATAAAAACAGAATTTTACCACAAAACCCCCAAGCACAGTATGTCAGTGAGCCACAGGTTTTTTTTTTCTACTTCCAAATGGGCACCAAGCAACAGTAAGAAAACAGCAAGGCAAATGATGTACCACTTAACAACACTTAATAATAAGCAGTTCCTCCACTGTTTTATACAAACCGAAGAGAAAACAGTCCTGACTTCTTTTTTTTGTTTTCAGGTTTGTGAATTCGCAAGACAAAGTTCACCGAGATAGAGCTGGCACAAAAGTGAAAGTAATTACTACCAGAAGTAAATGCACGTCTTTTACGTTCCACATCCTTTCCCCTGAAAAAGCCGAGAAACATCGTTTTTTAAATGTCTACTGTCTCACGACGTCAAAAAAATAAAAATCCTATATGCAGTGGCTACACTGGAGACGTTGGCAACGCTGCAGACAGAGTAAATAGTATTTAGCGAATACTCGAAATAACTTACGGAAAAGGTTCTGGGTGACACAGACTTGATAAACTTAATGGCCAAAAGTTTTTGGACACCTGACCATTATACTCATTTTTGAAAAAGCCATCCCAGATTTCATTTTCTTAAAATAACTACCACTCTTCTGGAAAGGCTAGACTTTAGAGCGTGGCTGTGAGGATTTGTTCATTCAGCCACAAAAGCATTACTAATATCAAATGAGGAGACCTGGGATCAGCATGTCAGCATTCCGGTTATTCCCTAAGATGTTCAGTGGGGTTGAGGTCACGGCTCTGTGAAGCCCACTCTAGTTCTTCCACTCCAACCTTGGCTAACCACGTCTTAATTGACTTCGCTTTGTGCTGGAGCAAGGGGTACTCGAATGCTATGCAATTGCATACCAAATTTGTGGCAAGAGTTTGGGGAAGAACTACATGTAGGTATGCTGGTCATTGGTCCACATTTTGGCCATATACTGTAGCTTCAAGAGCCTCGTCATTCCTGAGCAAAAATGCAGACAGCAAGACATCATCAGCCTTGTCTTTGCTGATAAATGCAAGCTAGTGTAAATGAGATTTTAATGTGATTTTGAATAAAAGGTCAAGCTTGAATCAAAGAAAAACTATTTCTAATATGAACCATTAATGTGCTCCAACAAGTAGTGCTTTCGATACTCAAAGTGCTAAAGGCACTGAATACTACTTACACTGCACCTCCAGGTATTTCTGAGCTTGAAAGTCTTTGACTGCTGGGTGATCCACGATGCAGACCACAGGAACGCCGTCATCCTCCTTTGTAACAGTGAGCTTTACCCAGCTGGTTACAGTGTACATCCTGTCATACGTGGCATCCACTTTGGACTTTCCTAAGAGAGTAAAAGAAAAAGAGAAAAAAAAAAAGAACAGTATTTAACCTCAGTGTGGTATCTTTCATCCACCTCTCCCTCGGTCTCCTTTCAGTACATTAACTGCATATTTATTCGTCTTTATAACAGGAAGTCTTACACTGCTAGTTGCTATGCCTTCCTGAATTTATTCAGCCAAGTTAACAACAGCATAAACAATGCGCAAGGAGACTAAATGTGCCTCTCAAGGATACATAACACAACTCAGCAAATCACCATTGTGTAGAGTTAATAAGCCAGCGTAGGAGGAGTGGGCTGCAGTAAAGGGCTGAACAAACCCAAGCTATGCACCATCAGGGGCTGGGAGTGCTGCACAAAACCCACACGGTTTCTGCGTATATCATGAAATGTGAGTGCAGCGGCTCCGCAGGATTCTGGCTACAGCAGCACTAGACCGGGAGCACATTAAGGGCACAAAGCCACAGTGCAAACTACAACCACAGTGAGAATGAGAGAAAGTGGGAGAAAGAGAGTTGAGGCAGATGTGAGGCAGGTGGGCAAAAACAGAAGAAAAGAGGAAAACGCAAACAAGCCATTATGCTGCGCTATGACTCTGTTCACCAAAAATCCTGAAATGGAGTGGAAAAGTTGCCATGATAAATCATTATAATTGGTGAAGTATTGAAATTGCAAAACACACACACACACACACACAAAGAGTGAGAAAAGGGCAGAAAAAAATAAAATCATTACAAATATAACAAGTAATAAGCGACTCCAGTGGGGACTACGCCTTCTGGTTTGCCTAATTGGTTTGCCTGAAATACTCATGAAATACACTTCAAACTAAAAAGGAATCTTTTGAAGAAAAACTATGTGTTACATTTGACCTTGATGTGACCTTGACTCTGTCTAGATTAATTCCAAAATCTAATCAGTTCATCTGCTGCTTATAATGATACAGATAATCTATAAGTTATACATGAAGTCATATAAAGAAAGAAAGAAAGAAAGAAAGA
>JAOVYU010000026.1:14396018-14414434 GCA_025674565.1 Synodontis membranacea
TGAGATAGCAGCACCAACCTTCAGCCTGTGTTCTCATCGCTGACAGATATGACAAGCCTCTCCCTCTGACACTCAACACGCTTTCACCCTCCCTTTTTTTCGTTACGGTGCACTGGAATGAATGATGTTTCTGACATGGCACAGTAGTTCCCTATCTGACATTGCCTCACCTGCACGTACTGATGCAAACAAAAAAACGAGACTTCCAAGTGTTCCCATCATACGACTGATGGAATGGCATCACAACAAGGTTAAAAAAAAAAAAAAGAAGAAGAAGAAGAAGAAGAAGAAGAAGACGAAGAAGGAATCTCATGCAGAGTTGGTTGCATTTTATTTGCTGGATGAACACATCAACAACAGGTTTTAGTAACACTGTGACTATATTGGGACTCTCTTCTCTTTGATATGGAGGAGAAACTGCTGAACCCAAACAATAAACCCTCTCCGTGACAGGAGCTGCCATCACCCGCTGAAGGGAGCGTAAAGCAAGTCAGGCTTGAACGCGACGTCTCTGTGATTGTGTGCGTGCATGTGTGTGAATCCTATACACTTCACCATATCGGGTGTAATGGTGCACCACTGCGTGCAACGGTATCTGTTTAGTGCTCCGAATATCTCCTGGCTATATTCGCATTTAAACTCAAAGTGGGTGTTTTCTGTACCAGAAGGGAATTTTATTTATTTATTTATTTCAAACCTACCTCTATACCCCTTATAACACTGGAAACAACTGCTCTTCACCATTAACTGCATCACTCCAGATCATAATTACTCTCAACTCGAGATGTGCACAAGCCTTTTTTTTTTTTTTTTTTTAAATCCCATTCCTGCATTTTATTTTTGTACCAGATTTTTGTTGCATCCTGCAGGGTCCCAATCCTGCAACACACCTCTAGTCTCAACCAGATGCCCTATGCAAGCTTTAAAAAAAAAAAAAACCCACAATAACAACAATAGTGAACTTCCTATTTGTATCTGTATTTGTATCTGTTTAGAACACATTATCTGTTTTTTTGTTTTTTTTTTCTGAATAATGGATTCGTACTCGGTTACATCCCTGGCACCCTGGCACCATTTACGTAGGCGTCATCACGGGGAACGGAGTAGATGAAAGTGTGCGAGGGGACTATGAGTGGAACCCAGGTTATTCCTCATGGCCTGTTAGCGCCCTGCAGGTGGAAGTGTGTGTTGGGGAACCCTGCTGCTCCCTGTGCCCATTATTTCCTGCTCCACACATCCCTGGCTTAATCCCCTCATTTGGGAGGTCAGTGCAGATCATTATACAGTAGCGTGTCATTACAGAAACACTCCAGCGGACTTATTTTCCACCCAACATAAATACGCGGCTCTAGGGACCCGCTTGGACACAACCTCTTTCTCTCTCTCTCAGCCTCATCTCTATCTCTCTCTCTCTCTCTCGCACACTTTTTTTTTTTTTATATGAATCCAGAAAGGCGTGTAATTAAATCTGCAGAGAATGCATGAGCAGGAACAAGTGATGCAGTCAGCCAGAATGTGTGCACTGCTGTACACTGGGATGAAGAGAGGCAGGATGAAATGGAGGAGAGAGAGAGAGAGAGTAAGTTTGTACTGTATCTGACAAGGCAAATGACACACATACACACACACACACACACACATGCGCGCGCACGCACACAAAACTCAGCAGCAGAGCGAGTTCTTTTTCCCACCGCAACCCGACAAAAGGAAAGGTACATTCATTTGCCACATTTCACACACACTGCAGCTCGAGAGTCCCTGAATAGCCTCCCGGAAAATCTGGCAGCCGGAAAAGTGATAATGGCCTCGCTTAATTTCTCCATATTTTTTGAAATATGGCACGACTTGCTCTATTTTAACGTGCGAAGGAGAAAAAGCAGGGCGGCAGTGTGACTTGCCTGACTGATTTGTAAACAATCGCGAATGCATTTTCATTGTCCCGCGTTTAATTGGAGTATAAAGGCAGGTCGTTAGTGGCGAGAGGCAGAGACATTTATTTCATCCCTGGAGTCGGTGCCACAGATGGGCCTACAGTCTGCTTTCTGACTCTGTTGTAACTCTTACATAAATGAATCAGTCTCGATCTCGGCGGGGACATTACAGCCATGCAAGAGTATGAAAGGGAGAACGAGGGGACACTGGCGCTGTCACGGAGGACAGCCATAAATACTTAATGTACACCAATTATCTGCATATATGTATGAGAGTGTGGCGCCAACCTATTATTGAAAGCGATCAGAAAACATAAAAGCACTCTGGCTTTAAGCCCAATGCTTGAAAGGGGTCTTTTGGGTGATGTTATACAATTCAAGACAATGTTCTTCTTTCCACATGCATGTGAACTGCGAGGTCTTTTGAAGACTTGACATGCATGCTTTCTGTCCTTGGTGGTGCAACGCGCCATCTCCCTTCTCTCATCCTCTGTCTGTGTGCGCAAGTGTGACAGTGTTTGGTTGGAAATGGGGCAGCTGCTCTTACATGAGGCATCATTCATCACTGGCCCAGGCTGTCTTCATCTCCTCTTGCTGCACTCGGGTCTAAAACACATTTACCTCCGAGGATTACTGCAGGCTAGGGGCATGCTCATTCTTATGGGCTGTGTGTGTATATAGATATATGTGTGTGTGTGTGTAGGTTCATATGCCTTTGTGAGGACCAAAATCTGTATTTTCGGCACAATTCAAGATCCTGACATGGGTTTTCTTTGTTTTGTTTTTAAATAAGAAAAAAATTAAAGAGCCGGAAAGTCAGGTTTCAATGCAGGTGTGGTATTAATTAGCTGTCTTCATCTTTATGTCAGTGGAAGGTCCTCACAAGTATAGCAAAACCAATGTGTGTGTGTGTGTGTGTGTGTGAGTATGAGTCACTTAGTGAAACAGAAAATAAGTGGGATTGGGAGGATGTGACTTAACGAATGAGACACAATGAGCGCTAAGTGTGAGATAAAGAGTGGGGTGAAATAAAATGGGAGAGACGAGGAAAATGGCACGACGAAGGCCGAGAACTGTGTCACCAAAATGGGTTTTCCTGAAACCGCACTGCTGCCAACCGCAATGAAAGCAAGCAGGTGAGGCAACGCGTATTAATTGTCAACTCTTGTTTTAAACCTCAATTAATCTACTGACATTAAGCTACAAAAGAACGGATTATGAAGAAAAGGTTACAGCTACACTGGAGCTCTTAGATGGAATCAGGAGCGCCGCACGACGAACCGCGAGCCGATTGTAATTTAGATGGAAAGCCAAGCTGAAAAAAATAAAAAATAAAAAAATCAGGCAGGAACAAAAAAAAAAAAAAAAGGCAAATATTCTGCCTTCAAGACTCAACCAGTCGTGTGAACAAACAGTGTCACCACTTCACACCACCTCATTTCAGGCTGAGGACTGATTGTTCGTGCTTGGCAGTTCCGTCTGAAGTGCTGCTTTGCTGCTATTATATAGCGCAGAATCTTCGAGAAATAAGAACCCCAGACCTGCAAAAGCACTCACAAAATTGAACTTATATAAACACTCCATTTCTGCATGGAAACTAAGGCAAGAAAGAGGTGGTTCATTTGAAAAGAAAAGAAAAAAAGAAAAATGGGATGAGGTGTGCAGGGGAAAGTAATGCATGCCAGTAAAGGCTGAATAATGGATGTGTGGACTGGCCCATACTTAAAGGAGGTCTGGAATAGACATGAGAAGTGGATTACTTAGCTACAGCTTCAGGACATTTATATTGTGGTAAATGTGCCATTCTTATGCCAGCCTTGTTCGCTCTGACAGAATAGGCTGTTTGTTTTGCACCGCTGGAATAAGCTATTGCTGGTGCATTTGTTCTAGAAGGGTGGGAGGGGGGACCCTACAGTTTACATTTAAAGTGCTGGCAGGCGTGCGTGCCAATGTTGACAAGTGGCACTGCCAAACAAAGTGATATTAAGAGCGGTTTGTTTGCTCGTCTCCACAAACCCCGCGATGGCTTATCCGTGTTGTCAAATGAAATAACACGAGCCGTGGTCTGATACCCATTTTGGACCACATAAGGTCCTCATTCACAACAAAAATGCCACGGGCGGACGCTCTTCTATTTAGACGTAGTCTCGGGGTGCAAATCAGCATTCACAGCTGCCACCAATCAATGGTGTCCACACAGACATGACTGCATGCACCTGCCATACTGGCACCTCACGCCCATCCGTTAATTCAGTTTAATGCTCAATCCTATTTCCATGGCCTGTCATACGTATGCCAGCCAAAACGAAAGAAAAAAAAAAAAAAAAAAAAAAGGAGAACCGAAAGGAAATAACCCATGGGAAATGTGAGGTGAGAGAAAGCTTGGTGATGTCTCAATTGAAAAAGAAGAAAAAAAAAAAAGGTTCTGCTAGAATTTAGAAATGGATTACTGAGAAAAGTCGATGCTAAACAATCAGTTTTGGAGTTAAGGCACAACTTTACAAAGGTCTTAAGATGAGAAGCAGTGATAAAACTGGAGTCATTCCAGACTTTATTGTTTTGCCTCGGAAGAAAGTCTGATTAGGGCAGTCGACTGCCAACACTACTCCGAGGCTTGCGAAGGATCTCTTTGGACGCCGCTGTAAGCCATATGGATTTTTATTGTTTTTTTTTTTTTGCTTCGAATTGTTCCTATGTGAATCTGCACGATCCAGAGGTATGCTAGGCGGAGGGAATATGGTGGTATAAGCCTAAAGGGGCTGATGAGGTGTCACTGTTTGACGACGTTGGTGATTGTGTACATAACCCACCTCTGAAGTGTCATTTCTCCTCATTTCACTCTCCGTCTCAACACACAGTGAAGAGAGAGAGAGAGAGAGAGGGAGAGAGAGAGAGAGAGAGAGAGAGAGAGAGAGAAAACCTTGTGTTTTTTTTACTCTCCACAAATCAGTGCAGAGACCAGAGATCATCTTTTCTAATGTCACCTCTTTTTATCTGGAGCGGACACACACCCGGCACACTGCGAGTCATTTGTCCTATAAAGGTCACACTAACGTGGAGAACAAAGATTTCTCTGCCGTATAACTCTTACTTCAGAGTTTCCAGTCCGTGTGCATTTGAGGCGTACTGCAAGGCTGTATTGTGGTCGCCTGACAGCTTTGCCCTGCAGTTATGAGTGTTCTTTTTCCTCCCTTCTTTTCGTTCCACTTCCTCTGCACCCCTTCCTCAGCACCTGGGATCTTTGGCCACTCAGCCCAGTCACAGCATCCCGAGCTAGTAACATCCATCACCCCTGACACCAATCACCGGAAACCTCCCCCCCAACAAAACGCTTCCTCCAATTTGTTTCCCATTTCAATGTCTTTCAGCTGAGCCTCCTTCAGACACCTGTCCCGGCCACCTGCTACATACTTCCATGGAAAAGTGTAAACAGTTTATAATCAACATCGGAGTTCTAATTTTTCAAAACTAAATAAATAAATAAACCAAACCCACCACCAAGCCCTAAGAGTAGTATAGATGTGCATAGTGCACGTTCTCTTGCACACGCTGGCAAACAGTTCTATCAGCGGGTATCACGGCTATCAATCAGCCTTAGCTTCTGACGTGGAAGCCGAGAGCACTTCAAACGGAAACGCGACATCTGGTGCAAAGCAGCTCTACTTGCTTGAAGTGCATGAAGTGCATGAAGTCAGACGCGGGATGTTCTGACCAATGTCCTTTAACAGCTGAGGAAAGGACAAGACAGACAACCTACAGCTATAGCATCTAGTTATAAATATCCATCAGGAAACACTATATATTTTCTATTTTACGCACATTTGCTAATAGCCATGTCTTTATTCAAGAAACCTGATTCTTTAAACCGGAGAACACTAATCATGTACCAAGTAGCGGGCTGTATGTTGTCATATTGTATCTATGGGAAGTTGTACTGTAATGTTACCCTGCTCTATTTCTAGAGGGGAACCCTTAGGGTCTACTAGGCCTTAGAAAGAAACAAAGAAAGGAAATAAATGGTACAGTCGATTCTAAGCTCAAGTCATCGTCTGTGTGTTTTTTGCATGGTTTAGCTCCTGGTTCTCCATTTTGCCCACCTTCCAAAGGTAGACTGACATTACTAAATTGTTCCTAGGTGCAAATAAGTGTGTGCGTGTGTGTGTGTGTGTGTGCTGGTAATGTAACGGTGTCTCATGGTTTGTTACAATTATCCAATCAGCCAATCATGTTGCAGCTGCACATAGTATAAACTTATGTAGCTACAGGTCAAGAGCGTCAGTTAGTGTTCAGTACACGTACATTAACATATTAATGCACATTAATGTAAACATGAGAATGGGGGGTGATCTTAGTGACTTTGACTGTGGCAAGGACGTTGTTGTTAGCTGCCTGGAATATTTCAGAAATCGCCGCTCTCCTGGGATTTTCACCTACGACAGAGTTTATACGGAAAGGTGGCAGAAACGAAAAAAAAACAAAACAAACATCAAGCGAAAGCAGCAGGTCGAAAAAGCCGCGCTGATGGCAGAGGTCAGAGACGAACAGCCAGACTGGTTCTAGCTGACAGCAACTCAAATAACAACACTTTACAGCTGTGGTTAGCAGAAAAGCATCTCAACGCGTGACATCAGTTCAGCACGTCAGGTTTCACTCCTGTCAGCCAGGAACAGCGATCTGAGGCTGTGCTGAGCACGGGCTTAGTAAAACTGGACAGCTGAAGACTTGAAGACCATCTCCTGTTTTTTTTTTGTTGTTGTTGTTGTTGTTTTGGTTTTTTTTTTTAAGCTCTCAGTGTGAATCCAGCTGGGTTTGGTGGTGGATGTGCTGATGGTGCAGATGGGAGCATTTGATCAATGGCACCGTTAATACTGACTCGCTGGTAAGACACACTGCTGTTTTGTACTCCTAATTGTGTACAGGTTTTCTTAATGGCTGGTCACTTATCATGGGATTTATCCGATTTGACAAGAATCAGTTGGTTATTGTTACACGACATGACATGTTTTCACTAATGCACGCACAGTTGTTAAAACGTTCAGTTATATGCTCATTATCATCTCACCGTTACAATTCAACGGTCCACACACACCTATCTACTACTACTACACATAACTACCTCAGTGATCTAAGCATCAGAGCTGGAGAATGGCTGATGGAATCATGCTTTGTGTGGGTGGCTGGGAGGCTGACAATGGCCTGACATCGCAGCGCAATTCTGACATGCTGCATTTCATTCCTGAACCCGAGTGCCAAAAACAACGTCGGGTGCCGGGTTTGAGTCCGTCATGTCAACAGAGCGAGTCTTGGACAAGAAGATGTCACCACATGCTAAAGACTTTCAGCAGAGCTCCTGACAGGTTATGGCTGATTAAGACATGCTGCAGACACACAGGAAGACAATGGACATGGACCTTATTACAACCCAAGCCTCTTGTCCTTCAGTGATCAGTGCCAAGCAGGCGGGCCTCATACTGGGCTGAGAGCCACAGAATCTTGAGTCCTATTAGTGTAAGTACCTTGTAGGAAACTTTGGGAAATTGGCTGGGTGAGAAACAGCAGTCAACCAGAAACACACTGGACCTTGATATTCGATTTCACTGTACACAGATGAATATGGACATGTTGTCCCTGGGCTCCTGCTCACTGAATTTTCCCGCCAAGTGAAGACGGTGAGATGGTCTAGGAAAGCCGTATTACGGTGAATTTGTTTAGGGTAGTGGTGACTCACTAGTTAAGAATCTGGGATCCGGATCAGAAGTTCAATCCTGGCACTGCCAACATATCACTATTGGGCCCTTGAGCATGGCCCTTAAACCTTCTCCGCTCCAGATGTGCAATGCCAGGTCTCACTTTATGCATCGTCATTTCATGTTCAAATATGTGAAGAAAAGAACAGTGTCATGTATATGTACGTGTACAATGAAAAAAACACGTAAGACTTACTTTCTTGTCTATTCTGTAATACAGAAGGCCATTGATAAGGCCAATGATTATGTTTTTTTCTTTTTAATTTATTTATCTTTAGAAAAAACGCGTGAATTAGCTGTTACAATAGAAACAATAAACGTATTAAAACGAGCACGTGAGTATGGGACTTGCTTACTGTCACAGCTGCTGTTATAGAAAACAACGCCTTCTGACCAATCAGATTCAAGAATTCAACAGCAATGTGGTACAAGGCCTTCTGTTTCCCCTCACACATACAGTACAGCTTTAGTGTCTGTGCAATGGCAAGAATGGCCTACAGTGGTTAGCTAGAGTCAAAAGATCAGCTTGAGTCACCTAGATGAAGGTAAGCCCTGAAAATGGCTGTTGATATTCCAGGCGTAGAACATCCGGGGGGAAGGGGGGGGGGGCAACCTTTGTTACCACAAAGGTCAGTTGCAATGAACGTTTGAGAATTATGTGCAAATCTTCGCAGGTCACAGAATTAACCAGCACCATAAATTCCAGACGAACTGTGTATTCTTAAACGATGGCTTAAAATGGCAAGCCCTTGTCGAGCGAACGTCCTCTGTGCGCTGCAATGAACGGGGCCCTTAGCGCATGGCACACTTAGTAAATAGACTTACGGTGTTGTGCATGACATTAAAATACAGGGGAGAGCTTCGGGGAAAGAGAAAGATGTGCTCGCTCTACAAGGCAAAGCCGCAGTGGGTTTATGTAATTGGGCTATTAGCGCTCGAATGGCTACAGCGGCCTACAGCTCCACTCAGAAGGCGCTCCCTGGTGAAAACGAGTGACGGTTTCAGGTTCACAACAAGGATGTATTTATCAGTGCTTGAACCCAATGACTGCCAGACCGAGTGAAGATTTGTAGTCTCCCCAGCATGAAAATGCTGAATTTAGAGCACTCGGCAGCTTTCTGTGTGTCTGCCATCTCTAGATCCTTTCAGCCAGGCTAATCCTCCATTTTACATTATGGGCAAAACGAGGCGCCAACTTTTTTAGCGGGGGATTATTTAAAATTCAAATTCAAATTGACTTTCCTAATTTACTGCAACCTGGTACTGTATGTCTGTTTCCAGCAGACAACAGGTATAACGCCTCAGCAGAAAAACGCGACGATCAATCGCTTAGTGGGACTTGGAGTCTTTCACTTGCATGTCGCGAGACATTACACTCTCAGTCTGAAGTTCATTTTTACCATTTCCTACTCTCTTTTTTTGAAGGAGAATGAAAACATAACACTCTAAAATAATACAACATTTTGTCTGGGTTATGTGACCAGCTATAGCGTTAGGCGAACGCAATACCAATTTATATTAGAAATTCTTCACGGAATTCCCGATTAAACTTTGCACGTTCTTGGCGTCTTCTCAACGAGCTTCACGAGGGAGCTTCACCCAGGAGGCTTTTCGTTAACTTCCCAAATAGGCCAAGTTCCTCGCAGCAAATCTGTCTTTGGTTTTTTTTTTTTTTTTTTAAGACCCGTTATGCATATTCATGAACTCTGATAGAAATAAACAACAAAACAGGCAAACTAAAGATGGTCCGGATAATTGGCTGTCTCTACCTTTATATTGCATAAAAAAAAAAAAAAACACTTTTAAACCTTAAAAAAATTAAAGAAGAAGAAACGTTAACATCAAAAATAGACACTTTGTGAGCTTGTTATTTTTTTGTTTTGACTTTCTCTTTGTTAAATTAAACATATCACCAAAAAGATAATCCCTGCAGTATCTCAGAAACGTCTATAGTATATACAGTACAAAATTAAAACCCAATAAAGCAACCAAAAAAAAAAAAGAAGAAAAAAAAAGCAATATCATAACACCTGCGATATCTCAGAAAGTGTTTTATCGCAGTATCGAAGTGTTTTATTTAAGATATTGATATACCTCTTAGTATTTTTTTAGGAATATCTTCTTGTTAATCTTATAATTATAGTACACAAGTTAGCTAACACTAGCTGATTATTAACTAGACCTCGGTTTCACGGTTTCTATGGAGGCAAAACAAGCAGATTCTTTCGAGTTTAAAAAAAAAAAAAAAAAAAAAAAAAAAAAAAAAGATGGCAGTTGATATATTTCACAAAGGAAAAGGAAATAATAAGGAACCCCTTTTTTCTCCTTTTGAGCTATGCGCTCAGCCAGTGTGTCTCATCTTCAAAGCTTTAGTCCTGTACTACTTTAAAGACAAAAGCCAAGGGTATTTAAATATCACCGTTCGGGGAGGAAATGAAATTCTCTGACGTTGTGATAATAAACAGTGCAAAGAGGCTGAAGGAGCTAGTTAGAGGGCATGAAGAGCTTCTGTATGACCTATGGCCTATGGAAAAAAAAGAAAAAAGAAAAAAAAGAAGCAAAGTCACATTCTTCTCCTTCAGTCCCACTTCACGAGGTGTGGGTGCCAAGATGATGCATATTACTATACTGGGGCTTAATTTACGGTCAATGCATTTATTGATCTGTCAGAACTGAGTGGTTCCAAAGAGGCAGGAGAGAAACGCTGATGAATAGAAGGTCACTGACAAAAATGGACCATGATAAATCAACATCCTTCACCAGCACTGGCTGTAATATGAACAAAGTCAGATACGAGCTACACTGCAAAACTGTCCGCGAATATTTATGCCACCGGTGCGGCACGTAGGAAGAAGCCTCACATGAAATTAGATTTTGAACATTCATCAAGGTGCACGTGCAAGGGTGCATCTAATAATGCCGTGCAGTGGCGCAAAGAATACATCGAGGGTAGTAGTGTAGCGCACGAGCACGTGTTCCTACAACCCTAACCTCATACATCAGCCATTGATTTTGCTTTTCTTTTTTCTTGTCAAAGCTAATTCGTCCGGTATAATTTAACCTAAGCAAGATTCGAAGCATGCCACGGCGTAAAGAAAAACACGTACGCGTTAGCGTGCCTGCTCTGGTAAACATCTAAAATAGACAAGACGCGACTTGTGTAAAACGAAACAGGGAAGGAAGGAAAAAAAGAGAAAAAAAAAAAAGAGGAGGTCATGTTCAAGGCCGAGCCTAGAAAATATCTGCATAGTTACTCTCCGTTGCATGCCGCTTCTACCGGAATACCAATATGACACACGCTTCAGGAAAGTCTTGGCAATAAGTATTTGCATTCTGCGAATAAACACCCGCTGACCACATAACTGACACCGGGAGCGCTTTCATGGCTTGATAAGAGAGAGCCACAGAAAATGGCACGGCATATATTTTTTTTTTTCTTCCTTCTGCCCCCCAGTTAAGGCAAGAAGTCGTCAAATTAAACACAAGCCCTGTGTACACTAGCCACCCCTGCTCACAGGATATGAATTTAAATGAAATCCGTGTTTGGTTTTATGGTCGAGGAGGCTGGAAATGAAAGCGGAGAGCAGCAAGGCGGCACGCAGAACCTTTCCTGCGATCCACGTCCTTCCCTTGGGACAGGTAGAATTAATGAGGAGCAGATGGTCGCTCCTTTAAGGTCAGTGCTTTTGCTTCAAAACGCACAACTCTCTGAATCATTAAGCACGTCGGCAGCACTCTGTTGCATAACGCGTCGCACACGACACAACACGTAGGAGTTGGATCTGCGCTAAACACGGAAAAAAAAAATCAGGACCGGTGACAGGAAGAGCGCATGCACTGCTGCTGTGTCATGTTGACACGATGAATGGCTTGCTGGCTCATGCAGGAATCAGTGGCTCACCCTGTGTCAACCTCCTTCAAGCATTTGAGGGAATGCGAGCCAAGAGCCATGTGCTCAGCGGGGTGTGTGGGAAGTGTGTGTGTGTGGCTGCAGGGCTCTGTTGGGTCCTCTGGGTGTCTTGAGCAGACTCTGCGCCAGTCCGCAGATTCACCACGTGACCCCTGAGCCAGCTGTCCCGGAGCCCTTGTATGCTCTTGGCTGATGTCGCACGGGCGCCTTTTCATCTCTCGCTGCTACGCGACCTCCGCCTCCGATGTTTGCATACCGTGCATGAAAAATGGTGCTCGCCGAGCTGTACAGGTGTTTCGACAGGACGGCGCGATAGCTATAAATCAGCTAAAGTGGTGTGCGTTTCAGAACACAAACCCGGCGCGGCACAATAGACCTGACTGCTAAACAGAGCTCCGATTTGATTAAGGTCCCACGGAGCAGCTCGAATCAATACTCCTGTGTTATGCATCTAGCCTTGAATAGTTAACTTACATAGAGCAATGAATAGCTTTGCTTTTTCATGCCTCAAGAGGTGCAATTAATACTCGCGGTATTACCATTTCGCTTGTTTTCAACTCATCATGAAAGAACAGAGGGTCTGACGCGGAGAATGGAAGCAACAGATGAAAGCTGACCAGGGGGGGAGGAAGAAAAAAAAATCAAAAAAACAAAACAGTGCAGAACCTGCCGGCGGGTTCTCTGTGGAGGAACGGCTGTGTTTGCCTTTATCACACCCAGCTCAGCCTCCTGACCTGCTATTGAATAGGAGAAGAGGGAGTTAGCACCATTCTTCCTTTTCTCACTCTAGTCAATAAACCCAGTGAATCACCATGAAGCTTCTCCTCCTGCTTAAGAGGCACTCGTGCATGGGATTTGATCAAACTGCGTGTCTTCCATCAGCAGACTGGAGCTCAATAAACCCGCACTGGTGACTAGTGGAAAATTATACAGTGGGAAATAGGCCATTATATATTTCAGCATGTTTGATTAAAGCTGTGTCTATTATCTTGCCTGGCTTCTCTGTCAACTGTATTTATAACACATCCTCAAATACACAGCCATGCTGCATTTATCTGTTCGTCTTCCCAGGCCCATTTTTTTAAAAACACACACACACACACACACACACCGTAATAGAGACCATATTTCTACCCGAACGCAAAATGAATATTTGATATTGGCACACTGCTTCTTCAGTTTCAGGGATAATCTATTATTTGTGTATGCTTTCCAGAGACAGGCCGGCTCTGCTTTAATAGTTTTGATGAATTGCCGAATAGTTCATATTAAAAGGGCAGAAGACGTTACTATCAATCATCTGGAGCTTTTAATTGAGGAGACTGGTTCCCATCTTTTATTCTGCCAGGTCCTTCTCTCTCTCTCTCTCTCTCTCTCTCTCTCTCTCTCTGTGTGTGTGTTAGATCACGGGCAAAGAAGTCAATGCCAAAGCAAATTCCATTGTAGCCTCCACCAGCTGTGTAGCTCGGACCAGAAAACAGGCTCGCCTGCTCGCCGCGCTCTTTAATTTCTGGGATGAATGGAGCTGCGACCAAATCTCCATGAAGAGATAACGCTACTTGCTCCGTCATTCAGCAGCCGAGCTTCACACGCGCAAGTCTGGGTCCTGCTGTACGTAATGAACCACGACACATAAAACATCGTGACACTGGTGCAATTACACGAGTCGGACACGAACGCGTTCTAATATCATTTACCTGCTGTATCTAATGTGTGTCCAAAGCCTGATTTAGTTTTCTCTCACATGCGTCTTTAAATCACATGCGGTATTTAAATCAAGACATTTTCAGGATACGTGACACGAAATACATGACATCCGCCACCCTTAGAAAAGTGGGTGTTCACGTAGGGTTTTTTTTTTTTTATGACTGATTTTTTTTAACATTACACACTTAGGACAAGTGCTGATAAAAACACAAACGCCTCTGAATCGTTGCAAAGCCTGTTTCAAATTGACTTACGGAAAATAAGTAAGTGCTGGATATAATCATGATCAAACAAATAAACGGAAGTTTAATTAAAAAAATTAACATAACCAAATAAAACAAAATTAAAAAAAAAAAAAAAAAAGAAATGTTTTTGAAAGCGTCCTGAAATTGTGCGTGCCTTCTTTTGTTCTGGGTAATTCTTGACTTGTTTTACAAAAAAAAAAAATATATACATTTAATTTGTTTCCCAAAGTTCGTTTTTAAATTGACTTGTATAGAAAACGACAGCGCTGGACATAAGCATAAGCAAAATGAAACAAAAAACAAAACAAAACAAAAGAGCACACACATGCTCTCAAATGTGCTTGAACATTTAAGAAAAAAAAAAAATCAAACACATTGCATTTATATATGTTTTTTTTTTTATTTATTTTATTTTAACAAAACTTCGTGACATCAATTATTGGACCGAATGTACAATTAATTCTAACACACTGCAGTTAATCACTACAGACTACAATAACCGGTGTTTCTAATGTGCACATTAGTATGATGCACTAAACCAGGGAACATAAAACATTTTGACTCAAGGTGCGATTACACTGAGCCCGACACTGATGTGTACCGACATCATTCACCTGCTGTATCTAATGTGTGTCCGAGTGTGAGGAATGCACGCTTCGTTTTCTCTTTTGTCTCACTTGCTTCCACGGTTGGTATTTAAAATCCAGCGCCTTATCGCACCACACCGACGCCTCTCACTATTCAGCATGGCTAAACATGGAGTCGGGCTCCCTAGAGTAAACGTAATGTCTGCGAAAGATGACAGCTGCTTCGAATACGGGGTTGCTAGCGCGCCTGTCGTGGCCAGAAGAAGCCGCTCGGTCCGGGGTAATGACACTGCAGTAGTGCTGGAGCGTACTATCGAGTCAGGCGGTGTGTCAACAGAATGCATTGCAGCATAAGGAGAGTCTCCGCTCCTCATCTCTATCAGTCCGTGCAATCAGCCATGAGCGCTGGTTAGTGTCTCGAGCTCGAGGTCACCAACTATCCGCCAGCCATTAGTGAGGAAGGTAATTTGATTCCGTGCACTGATAACATATTAAATAGTTTAGGAATAGTGCTTAGGCCAAAAAAAAAAAAAACCTGCTTACTCCAACAACAACAAAAGGGACTCTTCGGGACGAGTGCCCAGACAGAACGCTGTTTGCTTGATAAAGGGGGGAAATTAAAAGCTGCATGGCGCTGTATAGATAGTGCGTACAGTCTAGCCCCCTGCTCTAGCGCCTCGCTTGGTCTTCGGGGGACTGCCAGCTTTCTGCCCGCTGATCACATTTCCTACGAAGCAGATATTGTGTGCATTATTTACCTCCACTGCCAAAAACCTTACACTCAAATCTAAATGGCACGTCTAAACTAAACTCCCAAGCCACTCGCAGATTTCCTCCAGTACTTTTTTTTTTTTCTTTCTTTTTTTTTTTTTTGGAGGGGGGTAAAGAAGAAATATTCGTCCAATTCATTTAAACACAGTGGAAATGAAACAACATTCATATTTCTCCGTGGCACTTTAATAGTAGGTTCAATTGATTTATTCTGTGCATCAGGGGAACATAAGATTTATTTTATAGATGCATTTTCCGCATAAAAGGTACGTTTCCATCGACTTTATGTGGATAATATACAGGTGAGCGATACTGAAGGAAAAACACATCACAAAATAGAAGACGTTTTCATGATACACGATATACAGGTTTAAATAATGGAGAGCCGACGGCAGTGTCGCATGTAAAGAATCCAATCAAAACTAGGTTAAAGAGTTAAAGAGGATGAAACACGCGATACTCCTGGAAAGGCTGACGCTGACATCATTTGTTACGATATTGATTTGGTATCGTATTTTGTATCAACCCAAAGCACAAGTGACTTAAAAAATTAAACTTTTTTTTTTTTTTTTTTTTTAAATGCTTGGCTTAATGGAAAATAATGCTGGCCATAATGACTCCATTTAAACATACAAAATTTAAATAAACAAAGTGTTTAATTAATAAATAAATTCCATATTCCAAGCTGATGGCAATTATGCATGCTGCCTTTTGTTTTTATTTTTGTAAATAAAAAAAATTTGTAAATTGTGACAAAAATAAACCTGAAAGGTTGTCTTGACAATTAATAACAATTCTTCACCTCCAAAGATCAAAACACCCAAGCGTGGCGACTCGTAGATTGGTAACCGCCGAGTGCGTGGTTATGCCAATGCTTGAAACAATTCAAGTGGTTTGTTATCATAGATAATCACATTAGTACAGCAATATTAAGGAAGGTTTCCTTGTCCTCCACTGTCCATGTCTCATGTTCTGCTTTTCCCGTTTTTGTTTTTTTGTTTTTTTTTTCAATATTGTACGGTGTATTACGGTGTAGCTGATAATTGCCATTTCCATCGCCCACATCGGCAAAAAGACTTAAACGCTAAAACATTTTCCGCACAAAAATCTCTCGAATACAAACCTGCCCATTGTCATGTTCTCACTCCCCCTCAAATCATTTTAGCTCAGTTCCACTCTGAAATCTCCATCCAAACAGGCCATCTCACACTCACTCGGCTGTCCCTTTCCCGGCTCCTTTTTTTCCCGAAGCCCTGTCACTACCTAATATAAAAATTTTAAGCTCTGAATGTGTGAAGAGGTCCTCCAGGTGAATGTTGAAAAGCATCTGAGCGCTTTAATGCCACTGAAATGTGCACACAGCTCATCCATTTCTAGCAGCCAGGTATGACGGCACTTTTCAAGCTGACCACCCAGGATATTTTTATGGAGCTCTGACCAAGTGCCTATAGTGAATGCTGTCCACTCAGCGGCCATCTTGGCAGCGTTCCCGGGCGGTTCTTTGCAGTCGTGGTTGACGAGGCTCCTATGTACTTGGATAGAAACTGACTTATGTACAATTTTTTTTTTTAAATGCATTGACAAGATATTGTTTCAAATATGGAATTGTAATGGCGTAATTGTAAAATCTGACAAACACTGCGTTAAAAACCATATCTTTTTGTTCGCTCCAACTACTGCACCATGTTTTGTCAACGGCTAAGGTTCAAGGTTCAAGGTAGCTTTATTGTTATTTCAACAATATACATGTGGTACAGTACGTAGTGAAATGAAATAACGTTCCCCAGGGCCATGGGGCTACACAAAAGGACTGGGACAAATACAACTAAAGCTGAATGAACAGTGTACGTCTTTGACATTGCGGCAGACAAAAATCACCCGAGCGTAAAAATCATTATTTGGCTGCAAGTTAAGGTTGGTGGTATTCGAAAGCATTATGCGACGTGCTTACCGGCAGCCAATTTATTGCCACTGCATGCAAACAGCACAGGCAACAAAGAACAGGAAGTGGTCATGGGGTAGCTAAGAATCTGATAGGCAAGGCGTATGCTGCTGTCTAAGGTGGTTGGTTCATTTACTGAGAGGCGGGATTAGCGTAATACAGATTTATGCACTTCGTATTTCAAGCAATGGGCTGTCTCCACCCTCTGTCTCCCAGTGGGCTCCCTTATCATTTGCCTTGGTGGAACTCTATGGTAATACGCTCCTGCCCATTGATTAGCTGCCATTTCCTCCTTGCGCTGAGCCAAGCCTCAATGCACTCGCTTCAGGGACCTAGCCACTGAAATGCCATCCCTCAAATAATTAAGAATATCCCATGCTTTTCCCGCCGTCTCTATAGATTTCTATAGATTGGTCAGTTTTGAATTCGGCACAGAACTCGGAGCCCGTGGTAGTCCGTGAGCTTTCAGGCAGGCGGTAATGTGTGCCATGGGTTTCTGCCAGACTCGCACAGCTTCAGCCTCTCCACTCCTAATTGGCCAATGTCTGCAGATGTGCATTTCTCAGACACGACCTCTGAAAAGCCCTCCAACCTCGCTATGACAAGGCTTCCTAAAAACAAACACCCCCTCCCGTATGGATTTTGAGCACCTGCGCATTTGCAAACACACATATAAGCACACACACACATATGCACACACTCGAACGCTCTCACAAAGGCAGCACGAGCACAGGCAGAAGAGTGCAGCTTAACCCCTGCTCCGGCACCATCCATCAGCGTGAAGAATCGGCACGCTTGCATTGCCTCAGAAAGAGCGCTCGCACAGACAGGTGGGGCTGAGACAAGGTCCGTAACTGAGGCCTAACCTCTACCTCCATCCTTCAAGGGTCATTCCAGATAGACAGTCTACAGCGAGACTACAATATCATGTTTGGTGTCTGCAGCTTGCTTATATAATTTTGTATTAGAGTTATTACGCCAGTGTTGCTGACAAGTAAAGGAAACATAGTTACTAGCTTGGCATTCTGCAAACTGCATGTTGAAATCACACCACTTTCCTGGAAATCACAGTAATATTAACAGTACATGAACATTTTAAAGTAAGCCTGTATTATTTTCTTTTTTTTTTTAAATCAAGTAAAATCAGTGACTATACTGTTTTACGAACTGAACCATTGGAATAATTTCTCCTGGGAAAGAAAAGAGTGGCATGAAAAGAGATCAGTATCCTCATTTAAGTTTTGAAAGACATGGCTCCTGTTTAAATTTGATGCTGGTGTGGCGTAATACTAAACTGTGTGCTGAGCAGTATAGCCAGCGTACTCAGATTTTTTGCTACATTCGATGACTTTTTTAAGACATCTTTTGCAAAAAAGAAAAAAGCCTAGTAAAAAAGAATGTAGTAACTTTTTAGCAGACTTTACAAACTGTCCTGCACTCAATAAGGCTCTCTAGCTCACATCACAGCTGCTGGTTATACAGGCTGAGAGTAGAGGTTAAGTTGACTCACCCCATGTGTGTAAATCACTGATCGCCATTATCCCAATGAACAATCCCTAATCACCATTCTCCCAAT
>JAOVYU010000026.1:14458430-14474308 GCA_025674565.1 Synodontis membranacea
CTCAAGCATAGACGTTTCGTACCTATAATATGTATCTTTTTTCTAGAAAGGTTCATATAGGTTCCCATCAAAGCTTGACTCTGAAAAGTAACGTGGTCCAATTATGTACCTTCAATGTTTTTAAAGGTAGTCTATGTCTGTATTTTCAGAGGAAATATACATATTAAATGTATAAAAGAAAAATGTACCACCCCAGGAAAGGTAAAAAAAAAAAGAAAAAATTCTGAGTGTAAATCTCTCTATGAATGGATTCCTATGAACTTCAGACAGGCAAAAAAAACAAAACAAAAGCACATATCCAGCTGCTCCAAATCTTCTTTCGGTCTAAAAACCTATTGTTTAAACATGTGTACTTGGAACTGCAAAAGAGGCGTAGGACCTTTCAAGTTAGCATCATTGCCTGCTTAGTATTCATAATAACATAGCCTCGAAACGAACTGCAGCCTCACTGCTGAAACTGTGTTCAAATCAAGAGAAGGGAACATCGCTGAAGGCACAATGCGCACCAGTGGGTCTTACGACACGATTAGATGCCACTTTGACTGCTAAATGCTGGATGTTGGTCCAGAGGCCCCTCAGGCAAACTGTCTCCACGTCAGCCCTTTGGCAGCGGAAGCGTTCGCTTGTTATCATCACAGAGCTGGCTGTGATCACTTGAGAGTGCGTCAGAACATCTCTAGTCAGGAGACTGTCTAGTCAAGTGCTGCCTACACCGTCACTGAAAAGGTATCAAAGAGGTACACTAAACAACATAATGGCACCCTTGGTCCACAATGCCAAACTACGTAGGATGACTATATTCACTTTCCCGGGTAACTAACGTACAGAAGATTTATGCTTGAGGGTACAACCCCAGAGACAAACATGTGCACCCTGTAAGGTATGGCTTAGTACCTTTTCTGAGAACATATATATGCGATGTTTTGGCTCAGTGGTTAAGGTTTCGTGACGCTCTTCCGCAGGTTGCGAGTTCAAATCTCAGCACTGCCGATCAGCCACCATTGGGTTCTTGAGCACGACCTGTAAACCTCAACTGCTCAGTTGTAACGTATTGCACAATTGCCCAAAGGTTCCTCACTTAGCTCCTGTCCAGATACTGTGCAAGGCTTACACTGTCAGGGAAAAGGCACCAGACTGGAACCCGAAGCTACAAGCAATGCGAAGGCACATCCCTGGTTCTCAGGGTCCAATAACACACCTTTAATGAGTTTGAAAATCACACTACACTCACTTTCCCAAGTAACTAAAGGTACAAAAGATAGCCACCATTCCAGTGGCAGACATTTCTTAGCTGGAAGGTACAATTAAAGTAGCATGTTTCCGCTAGATTGATGACTCAGACCTGTTGGGTATGGGGAAGAAACTCCCTCTGAGTTCCAAATTGCTCCATGTTGGGTTTCAGGAAAAGTTGTGCACAAACAATCACTTGTTCACAGTGAGGCTATTAGTCGAGGGACATAAATTGCTGTTATGCCGCGCATTCATAATTAAAGAAAATTTTTGCTTTTTTTTTTTTTTTTACATGAGGGCTGCGACGACCTCTTACAGCGACCAGCTCCAGCTCTTATACAACGTTTCCCTGGATGTGAGGCGTAAGAAATGATTGTAATGTGCTACTTTTGGAGCCTCCTGTCTGCAATTCACAACACTCAACTCTCAGGGAACCTGAGAGGTGTTGATTATGCGAACCTGAGAGCAGCATGGCGCTGATTAGAAGTAAAGGAAACCTTTGTGCTCTGAGCTCTCCCATGGTGACCTGGATCACGGTCTCACACCCACCACCACCAGTGTCTTGCGGCCTCCTGACCCCTCCCACACTCTTGGCACGTCAGTCAAGCCTCGGCTGCGACAGCACGGAGCTGAAAGCCGTAGACTGATGTGGGCAGCTGCCATTCACAGCAGGGGAAACTTATCTGAGGCCGGCAGCTTGTATAGCCGGCGTGACGTGCTCTGCCACCATGTCTACGCCTCATTTCCCCTACGCCAGTCTTCGGCGCTTACTTGTCAGTAATCGCAAAAGAGTCAGGCTGTCAGCAGAGCCAGCTGCCATTGATTTCTCCAAAGGTGTGCTGTGATTCCTTCACGTAGAGAATGGCTTCAGTAAGGTGTGAAACGATTATTTACACATCCTGGCATATCATCATTCACCCCCATGCATCTAAACAACAACAACAAAAAAATCTCATTCAATCGAGACGCGAAATTAAATTACACACTGAATAGAATGTGTTGCCGTTGCATTTCTATTTCATGGAACGTATAGACCTTTCACAAGGAGACGGGTTGCCAGGGGGCGGCACTGACAGTCAATTAATTTGTGCAGATATGAAAAAAAAAAAAAAAAAAAAACGAGAGAGAGGAAAAAGACTGCATGCTCCCTTTTAATGCATTCCTTATAACAGCAAATGATCCTGAAATTCTAAATTTCTTTGTGGGTGGCTAATCCGTGCCACCGAACGCGCCCGAGATGCTTTGCAGCCACTGATTGATGCTTGTACTCTTTGCTTTTCACATGCAATGACAAACTCGCTATTTCAGTGCATTAGGAACCTCTCGTCACAAAACATCCCCAGTCTGCAGCGACGCACTCTGCCTTTTTTTTTTTTTTTTTTACTTTTTTTTTTTATTAATATTCCATAATCCGACAGCGAGATAAAAGGGCTCAGGTGTGGGTAAATACGGCTAGATTAAGGCCGAGTCAGAGACGATGCCCTCATCTTACATCCACGCCTCACATAATGCAGAGCTTCTGATAAACACGCTATCAGCAGAATAGGGAATGTCCATAGCAGGCCTGAATGCACAATCAATGCTGCTCAGTCCTCCCTCCTTCTTCTCTCTCTCTTGTGTCTCTCTTGACTGGGTCAGCCCAAACCAAAAGCTCAGATCTTCTACTTTCTCCTGCGAAACCGCAGAGCAGGTTTGACACAGAGATTGACGGTTCTTTCAACGGCTATCAAGTGATCGGTTGGACATTCTCTTCTGGACATTCATGTTGTCTTTCAGAACTCCGCCAGGACGCTGTCGGCCATAACACTAACCTTCTTTTCAAGATTTGTTTTTTTTAAAGGATGCATTTTTTTGGTTTTTTTTAATCATAAGGTCTTCCGGCACACCGCATTAATATTCAAGTTTATACCACGCTGCCGTTGAATTCTTGATTCTGATTGGTCAAATGGTGTTCATTAAATATTCAGTAGCTTTGATGGTACAGTAGTTCCGGCTGGTTTATATTAATGTGCTTATTCGAATACATTATCATTTTTAGAATAACATCAATTTTGTGGCGGGCTGTCCATGTAAATGAATGTAACACTTTTTTTATTGTGGACTGTATATGTTAGTATTTTATAGCAGCACGATGGAACGCTGTGATTTTATTATATCTGCCATGGGAAAGTCAGACGACATTGTGCTTTGTGGTTTCTCTGTAACAAGCTGTTTATTTTTGTCTTATTATAACAGGAAGTTACAGTCATTCCAAAGTAAGTAAGTAAGTAAGTAAGTAAGTAAATAAATAAATCTTTGAGCAAAAAAAAACGTGTTGGTATAAGTGGAATAAAGCACTTTGGGACCTGATGTTGAAGGAAAATATCAACTTTGTGGTGGTAACGGGAACTTACAGCATGATATCAACTTATCACTGATTGTTTTCCCATGACAGCACATACCCATGTGTTTTATTCCCCACATATTAAGTTCAGATTTGAATACTGACAACGGGATAATGCTGTCATTGTGACTATCAGGTGTCAGGGACTATCACTCGGGGAATGCTGGGTTGACTCAAATTAGACATTCCAGCCCTATTAAAGCTCGATTCCGAGCCATTCTACAGGTTCGTGTTGCACTTAAACGTTTGAAAGCACAAGCTGCGATTTGTTTAAACTAATTAATTTTCACTGAGGCCATCAACAAGACAAATCTGGCTCCCTTCGAGCGCTCAAATTGCCTTAAGTTGCATCACTTTTCATAACGGAGTCATTCCACTTTCAGTGTATTCCTTACCCGGTTCTGCTCAAGGTTTAGGAATGACAGCTATAAGCATTTTTTTTTTTTTTCTTTTACAAGGCAGGTTAGAGATGTGTTCCGTCTTTGCTTCTGTCACTGGGTCTGTTAGATCATACGCAGCAAGTTAAAAGCAAAAAAAAAAAAAGTTTGAAAAGATCTGTACTGTCTGAGCAAAGTCTCCAAATGTTTCTTCTTAGGATCCAAGATGGGTTCAATTAACACACGAATAATTTCAATGGTAAATAATATTCACGTGTCCAGATCTCTTCCTTTAGCCTTATTTTACTGTAGCGTTCAATATGTGCAGTGATTTTATTACACAGGGAAAAAGAAAAAAAATAAAATAAAATAAATCAGCCATTGTGATTTCCCTTACCGGCAGACTAAAGACGCGTCTCAGACTATTCAATAAATGTAAAGTAGACGGCTGATCCTATTTAAGCACTTCACCTTACCTTACACACAGTGACAAGGAAGTGCCTCCAGGAGTCGAGATATTGTCAGTAAAGGAGTTCTTCAGTTTCAAATCCCCGTCTCGCTGTGTTCAGGGCATGTGTTCAAATACACTTTTTTTTAGTGTCTTATAAACTAAGACTAAGCAACAATCAATTCACTCATCAGGCAGACGTAGTGTCCTCATATGAGGATATCATATTTTCTCTCATCTCCTCTGGGTATACATATCATCATCACACGAGGACAGTTATTATTATTATTATTATGGCATTTTTATTACGCTATTTTTCTTACCCGAAAGCTTTCGTGTTTGAGGACGCTGATCAATTTCCATGGTTATCAGATCCTAACAATTAAGGAATAATACATGATGGACCAAGCTGTTATGCAAAAAAATAATCCTCGCCTGGGTAGTGTGATACATCCTGACATAAAACGGAGGACTGTTTTTGTGTAACAGCGTGGTCTGATGTGTCCACACCAATTTGCCCCAGATTATGATTTATATTTATTTATGAACAACACAGCATGCTTTTTGAAAACAGTTTCTAGTTACTTTTAATGTTCTGGAACATCCATGAAACAAGTTGGCACTTTTCATGGCTTATGTTATAATAGCCATAAACAGTTTCTCTCTCTCTCTCTCTCTCTCTCTCTCTCTCTCTCTCTCTAGCATCTCTTGATTACTCTTGCTTGGAGTTGATAAGACAAAAAAACAAACAAACAAACAAACTGAACACAGCTTATGTGCCTTATGAATTGGGAAACTTCAGTGTTACACAGTGCTGGTACTGGAGACTCCTTCTAAAAATGGTCAATAAAACACCTCCTAATAGAAAGCTTCACCTTCAATTACTGTATACATTTTTTTTCCTTCAGTTTTTTAATACATACAATAAAAAAAAAAAAAAAAAACATGTCTAATCTTAGATCATCTGATCTGGATTATTATCTGATAACTGCCTGTGAGTTGTTATTATAGAAAAGAATAAGATATTAGGACTAGAACATTAATATACGCCTATTATTTAAACAGAATCAAAAACGGAATTCTGAGTCTCAGGAGGGTACGATGTAAATTAATTACGTGTTCTATGATATAGAAGGAATAAAACATGCCATGGCATGCTGTTAAAGGAAAAGAATCAACTGGGTGGTGTGCGTCCATGCATCGAAGTAACTGTGCTCTTGGGTCTGTGCTTCATTAAGAAGAATACGCTTTATTTATTTATTTATTTTTACTGATAACTCACCACCATGAAACCATAAAACTCTTAACTACATGCAGTAGATCTTCAACAAGCAGCCGTGCAGCGGTTCCTCCCCGTCATACTGCCTTTTATACACAGCTGAGAATGAAACACACGTTACACTGTTCGCACCATCAGACAAGAGAGTGCGTTTTCTTTCACACTGCAAGTAATGGACCTATTACATTACTACTGTATATAACTGAGGAAATGGCTCTCGGCGTCCTGCTTTCAAAGAACCGAGCGCTTCATCGCTGGCGTGCAGTATCATGGTATCGCACTGTATCATTACCCAGCGTTAGCCTCGTCCATTGGTTACATTTAAATTCTGAAACAGTTGCACGCAGTGGAAAGTCACCAATTATTCACGTTTGTATGGAATATTATGTCCACAAGACCAACATTAACCTCATTAGAAAGCAATTAGAACACATTAGGTTCCCTGGGACTTCAAACATTCCACTTTTATCCGATTAATGGCACCAAACAACGTCCTAAGAGGCTTCAGTCTTATTAAACTTTACTAAACTAATCAGCGTGATGTTTTCTGTGCTCTGTGCTGACGCGTTAACAAAAGACTTCTGAAGCGCCTCACCTTGTCTGCTTGATCACGACGCATTCACTGTTAGCGTTCTGTAGTTATGAAGAATTTGTGAAACCTGAAGCTTACATCAATCCTTCACTTTCCCACGCGTACATTCTTTCCTACACGTACGCCGTGTGTCCAAAAGTATATGGACACCCAGCCGGCACGCCTATACGTGGTTCCGTGGGCGTCCACATACTTTTGATCGTGTGGTGCATGATACATGCGGTGAAATCTATACCTCTGGGGACTGGCACGACAGGTTAAAAATGTATTTAGTAAAGAAAAAAAAAAAAATGGCAAGCATGGTATTGTGCTGTTGCAGAAAAATCAGCAACGACGGGGAAGTGTGTTGAGGTCCACCTTGATTATTCGACGTTCTTTTTCTCTTTTCTTCTTTTTTTTTTTCTTAATTAAAAATAAAACGTTTTTTCTTAATTAAACCATGGCGTAATTAAGAAAACGGTAACATTTTTCTTATTCATTAAAGACTGACACTTCATCCTTTATCCATTTATAGTTATCTGCAAATTCTTAAGATGAGAACAGCTTAGCTTAGAAACCCCGCACCGCAAAGTCTCTGAAAATTTCCCACGTCAGAAGTTACAGCTTTACCTCTGAATGTCACAAAGCACTGACACTGGAGACTCCTTCCAAAAAAAAAAAAATTTATAAAAATAAATAAATAAATAAATAAATAATAATAATAATAATAATAATAATAATAAAAAACCCAGAAAGCTTCACTGTATCAATAAGTAAATTGTTTAAGAGAAGGAGCAATGGTTTATAAATATATATAAAATTATGGGAGAAATGATATTGTGACAGAACCCAAAGTGAATGTTCCGGTCCCATCATTTTTAGACAACTGTTTCAGGCTTTAACCTCATATCCAGGACTTCTCCTAGAGCTCGAGTGCTATTTCAACACCAGGTTTGCCTCCCCTTTTTTTTTTTTGCTGTTGTTGATGTTGTTTTTTTTTTTTAAAAGCACACTGTGATTAAGATTTGGTCAGACAGGCTAGCGCTTAATCGGAGATCTACACTCTTTATTCCCAGATCCTTTGTGAACAGGGGCCACGACTTCAGCGGTGCGAGGTCTGCTATCTTAAATCGGACTTTTATTCTACCTGAGAGACACAGAGTTGCCGGTTTATTAGGTACTCGAAAAGGTGCACTTAATAAACTGGCAGCTCAGTATAAGAGATATAATATTCAATTTGTAGTAAATATTGTTGCATTGAAATAATGCTGAGATTAGATGCTTCCAGCTGGGAAAACTAGCTCAAGTGCCATTTCAGCTCACAATTACTACTCACAAAAAAAAAAAAAATCACCGCATTACTTAGCTGCAATTTTACAGCGGCATGAAGATGTTTCCCCGAAGAACAAGTGGAACAGACGGAGAAGCATGTAGAAAAATGCACAAAAACCATATATTTTTTTTTGCCCGAAGTAAATAAACACCATTAAGTTGTACTCCTTCACTAAAGAATATATACAATATATACGATATTTCTGGGCAAAGCAGAGTTTTAAAGCAGTCAGTAATACAATCATGCCTTATTCATTGGTTTATTATAACTCAGATCTTATTAGCATTCTCATATGTGACCACACAGCTCATTATGAACACAGGAAGCAGAGCAATATCAGTTCCCCACTGCAGGAAATAACAGCTTCTCCTGCTAGGAGTCTGCACTTAAGTGTATCTCTTTATATTTGTTTTAATATTTCAGCACACTCTAATGAAAAATTCTGGCTATGACCATTTCTTTAACCACACTCAGTGTCCTGATGAGCTGAACCTCACTGCTGGTATCCAGAAACACGGTGCTTTCTGTAAAGCTCCATAAAATGCAATTAAAGGGGCCTTCTCACGCTTCCCAGAATCCAATGCGCTGTTTTGGCTTTAACAGCACATGACCGCTAGCTCTCCGTGCCGCAAAACTTCCTCAGATTCACTCTTAGTGATCCTTCTCGAACCATTTTTCTTCATTCACGTGTCATACGTGGAAGCTTTCAACAAAATACGCCTCGTCTTTTCTTTCTTTCGTGGCCGGACACGAGACGGCCAAGGTCGGATCGCGTCAATTACATCCCGAATGACCACATGAAAAAGAGATTAAAATGTAAGTACTTTGACGAAATATCTTCAATTTCATGTTACAGTTTAAAATGTCGCAGATTGATCGGATCGGATCATGGAATATCAATGGCATCGGAAATGGAGACTCGCTACTTGGGGGAGGATTCTGGGAAGGGTGAGGCACGCTCACTTTACAGCATTTTAACACTGAACTGTACGTTTCCCTTAAAGGTGCTGGTGGTAAAATTCTTCCTTTCGATCTTCATCTGACGAGCGTTCATATTTTAAGTCAAAAGTTATAATCCTGAAAGGTATCGCTTGTGTTGCCCACTGATGACGTCATTGAGTCTACTATAGTAACCGTTTCAAACTAGGAAGTGGACGCTTACGTGGAAAATACAGTACAAATGAGTGGAGTGGTACGCACAGAGAAACATCCCAGTGCGGTTATAAGAAATATCACGGGGACTCTTGAAACCCCACTCAATCATTCACATTAGTGGTCAGGGACTAACTGCTGTATAATGTAAGTGATAACAGGAACTAACCTGTTTCTTGGCCATTCACCAAAATTAGGATCATTGTTTTGTTAGTACAGTTCATGAACTGCATAAAAAAAATGGACAGCATGCTCCCTTTCACTCTTATTCTACAGAAATGAGGCCAAAATACCTGCATAAATTTGCCAATTTTGCATCAAGAAGCTGAAGTTTGCTCCGTTGCTAGACGGCCTCCTTCTCTGGTAGAAATAATACGGCCACATTCTCAAATTCCGTTTATTACGTCTATCCAGAGAGCTTAACTAGTTTCAGCTGGAGATATTTCATTAATACGGATGCATTTAGGAAGGACATTTATCACATGAAGTGAAAACTTGCTGGAAGATGGATTTGACTATTGCAGAATGAGCTGGCAGTGAGCTCATCAAGGTGAGTTAAAAACTCATTATTTGGGATCCATGGCTATTCTGCAGCCAGCCAGCAATGGCACTAGACCTGTGGTGGCTTCAAGCGATGGTTCAGTTAATTCGTTTGCATCATACTGTCTGATTGCTCGGTTAGATGCATAGCTATGCATTTGCTTGGCTTACTTAGTTAACATGACTCAGATCACTCAGTTATTCCGATAGTGCCTGTTAGGTCAAATCGCTCGGTTAGCTCCATAGCCATTGTCAGCACTGCTAAGGCTTTCACCAGGTGCAGTCACGATGCTAGTTTCAGAGCTTCAGCTGGGTAATTATCATCAGAGCCTTTAGGGATCTTTCTTTAACTGTGTGTAAGACCTATCAAGACTACTCGTATTTCTAAGCTTTAATTGCCTAGTTCAATTGCCTTGCTAAGTGCAATTATTATATAATTAAAACGAAAACATGAAGTGTGATTTGAGGTGTTGCATTAGTGCATCATCTTGAGCCCTATTTCATCCATCCATCTGTCCATTATCTATACCGCTTATTCATCAGGGTCAAAAGGGAAGCTGGAGCCAATCCCAGCTGATTTTGGGCAAGAGGCAGGGTTCAATCTGGGCAGGTAGCCAATCACCCAGGGCCAACAGAGAGAAGAACAAACATTCACACCTACAGGCAATTTAGAGTGGCCAAATGTCTTTGGACTTTTGAGGGAAACCAGGGCACCCAGAAGTAACCCACACAGGCACAGGGAGAACATGCAAGCTCTGCAGAGAAAGGCCCCAGTCAGTGACGGGGTCTTAACACAGAACCTAAGGCAACAGAGCTAACCACTGCATCCCCCATAGCTCAAATTATTTCCAAAATGTTTGAAACTGTGCTTACTATTCCCAGGAACGTAAATGTTACACTTTACCAGAATTTCTAGACCTCATCAGGTAAAGATTGTGCCATGACCTCTATTAGCACACGGTTACCAGCACAGCCTTTGTTCTGAACAAAATGTTTTCCTCCATAGACATGTGGAATGCAAAAATCCATAAAAATCTGAGCAACCTAAAAAGTGGGGAAATGCAACATACAATTATGGCGCTCTCTCAGAGCTCTGTTTGTGCTCCAATTTCTCGCGATGTCATCACTAAAAATAATCTGAAAACACTCAAACGCCGCTGTCATTAGCTACGTCTCCAAAACGAACATGCTGCTGCATGTCATGCTGGGGAAAACGGGATGTAGCTAAACACCTGCAGCAAGCCAGGTATCTACACAGGAAAAAAAGAAAAATTCTCAAAAAAACAATGATTACTTTTGGGTTTTCTGCCCATACTTGAAGGATCTGGATGCACTGGATGAGAGCATGCATTGCTTTCGATAAGCAGATCGGAGTGTTAATGGATTCCATTTCTGCCGTGAAAGTGCTCAGCACTGGGTACAAAAACAAACATTAATCTAGTGTGAAATGGCAGAAAAAGGCACAAACAATTTGTGTACCTGTATCAGATGGGACAATGGTGCACAAATACACAAGCTTCAAACATTCTTCTTCAAACATTTGCTAGGTATACAGCCGTTTGGAAAAAAAAAGAAAAAAGAAAAAAAAAAAAAACATATGAAAATCCGTTACAGCAAATTCGATTTCCTCCAAACACAAACTACTTGTCTAATGAAACCTGGAGGGATTAGATGGCTTTGTCAAAGCAGCCCACACACTTCACCTATCTCAGGAATTTGTACAAGGTATATATCATAATACCACATCTCTCCTGCACTCAGTCTTAAACGGATTAGACAAACAGACACGCATGCATGCACGGACACTGACCCTCGCACCGCCTCCCTGTGCATTTGCAGAACATTAATGCTTGCTCACGACTACGCTGGTGTTTTGTGTCCTGTTGAGGAACACAAATGCTTTCAATATGTCCTATCATCAGATACTGTAATTTTGCTCCAAGATGCACAAACACGCTGCGAGACATTTCAGAGTTTGACTAGTTTCAAGCTGTCTGACTCAAAGTGGCATTCATGTTGATTAATAAGACTTGTGTGCGTATTTGTGTGGGGTGGGATGTTGGGTTATCAGGAGTTATCGTTCAGTTACTTGAGGAAAGTGGCATGTGGTTGAATAAGGCTAATATTAGAACTGAGTTAATATTAGAAGCACATCATAGCTTCATTCTCGAATCACAAGTTGTGCATTCATTTGCTACAACAGCAACTCTGACAGTAGTTCGGGCTGGAAAATTTATATGAACGCACTGGTTCTAACATACAGCTTATCCAAAGGGACTTGTATAGTGGAAGCTCCACATAATCTAAGGATAAACAACATGTTAAAAAAGATGTGTTGAAGCTTAACAAGCACTAACATGTAATTGTTGATATGGTGAAACATTCTGTTAGGAAATTGTTATCCTTTTTGGAAGGAGTCTCCAGTGTCAGCACTTGGTAAAAGTCAGCTTTCCTGCTTCTCAGTCACATGACAAGCAACTTGTCTCGTGGACATTACATACCGTGTTTCTCCGAAAATAAGACCTACCCCAAAAATAAGCCCTAGCATGATTTTTCAGGATGCTCAAAATATAAGCCCTACTCCAAAAATAAGCCCTAGTTACTATCCCATGGACTGTACAGTAACTAGAACGAGATGCGATTATATGTAAACAGGAAATAATGTTTTGACCCCCGGACAAGATGAGTGCAAAAAGAAAAAAGCTATTCTGTGGAGTACAAGAGTGGAATTGTGGAGGACTCTCCCAGGGCAAGAATCTTACGGCTTTCTGCAAAGAGAAGAAGTCGGACTGAATGGTCCGAAAATGCCAGGCAGAGTCCGATAACCTCAATCAACAGGTGGACAAGGGAAACTCTAAGAAGCATAAGTGTGGATCAGGTCGGCAGCCACTATTCCCCGAGTTGGAAGACATGATCTGTGCCTCATGAATCGGAGAGCAAAGGCTTTGGTGTTGCACAGGGCTGACATGATGTCTGTATTGAATAAATGTGGATTTTTGTTCCTGAATACCGGTAAATGTACTGTAGTTTGTTGTACGTACATGGGAAAATAACACATCCCCTGAAAATATGCCCTAATGCGTCTTTTGGAGCAAAAATTAATATAAGACCCTGTTTTATTTTCGGGGAAACACGGTAGCACTAAATATGTCTATTACTGTTCATAATATATATTGTTCATTAATAATTTAGAAAACATAATCATTGATGAATTGCCATGGCATGAGCAGAATAACACACTTCGGACCACGCTGTTGTATAAAAATAATCCATTGGTATCAGGCTGCGTAATCAGTCCTTCCTAGCTGTAACTGCACTGTGGTTTTCCACAGAGGGTGAAAAATAGGGGCAAAAATAACAGCTATAATGCCACAAAACACACAAAAAACTGATCTTAAACAGGAAAGAGCTTTTGTGCTATTGGCTGTACAAATAGACTCTGACTGCCGACAGCTAAAGAAAAGAAAAGCCTAACCCTAGGTAGTTGTTTTATGTTTAAGCTGACTACAACCTTCACAAATGTTCATAAATGCTTATTAAGAAAAGGTCTATTACTGACTTTTTCCATTTTGAATCAAAGGAATAGTCTAGTTAATAGTGGTAAAAAGCACACCACATCATTTATTAATACATTTGAAATTGGAGTCATTGGCAAATTGCTGGGGTATCAGGGTATCAGCCGTAATCAAAGAAATAATCATCTTAAAGTTATGCCACATCACACCACTTTTATTTTTTTTGTTTTATTCTTTGCTGAATGACTCTGACACAAAGAAGAAAGAAAATCTTGCTTTTTTTTTTATCATACTATCTTTGGTTAATGTAAGGCCAAATAAATTTGTTTTACAATCTAACACATTTTCCACTATAATATTATTATCTTTAGTGTTCTATCGCTAATGGTTGGATGTGAAACCATAGCTCACAAGCGCACCAAATAAACACAGGGAGAACGAAGGAAAATGACATGCACTGCAATTAACATTCAATAATGCATCCCTCTGATTTGTAGGCTCATTAACAGATCTAAATGCGGCCCCAGGTGAAAAAGAGACGGCGAGAACGAGAGCGAGGAAGCGAGTTCCAGAGACTCGGCATTGCAAACACAAACTAATGTGAAACAGCTGCTACAATCTTTACTTTGAAGCGGAGGAAATCTCAGCTTGCTATTCTGAGCCTGGGCCAAACACAACAATGTGCTGGAGGAGCGAGGACTACCGTGTAGATGTCTCTTTGCTCCAGCGCATTACGAGACGTGTTCTCGCTTTTCTATATGGCGGAGGGGGTGGGAAAAAAAATCGTGGCAAAAAAAGTTTTTCTTTTGACAGAATGGCTGGCAAAACAGGAGCATCTGGGCTCTTCATGCTGCAGCAGCAGAGCCGCAATGGGGTTTAGCTGGAGCTTAAATCAGGTAAAGGCACAAGGCATGATGGGAGATTTTGTTTTTATGGCCATTGTTCAGGCTGGAGCCATTACTCTGCAACATGCTGGTGAAAAAAAGAAAGGAAGCAAGGAAAAAAAATAAATAAACATTTGAGATACCCAGAGTAGCACTGCTGCTAAATCTGCAATGATGGGCTTTTTCCAGTTTCCCTGGCACTGCAAAGAAAAAGCGCCCACATTAGTGATCCGGTACACACATGAATACAGGAGAGGGTGTGTGATATGCGATGCTGAGTGTGTTGTGGGGCAGTAGCATGGGACTGGATATCCCAGACAGGTAGAGTCTGGGCTGCAGGGACTGACGAGAGGGAGAAAACTGCAGCACCAGACTGTCACAGGCTTTAATGCACTTGACTACACTTAGCAGGGGCAGCCAGGCGTGGAGAGATGCACATGGGGGAAAAAAAGCTGCAAGGTTGGATGGGCTCTGGGCACGTGGACAGCCTTGTCTCTGACATACCCATGCAAGAAAACAGTCACAAGTGCGTACAGTAAAGTACCGCATAACGCGTACGGTGTGTCTAACGCCATGTTCCTTTTTTTTTTTTTATTTTATTTAAACCTTACCCATGGTGTAGTACAGAATGAAGGGAGCTGCAAAGTCCTGAAAAATAACAAGTGTTGACCTCCTCCCCACCCTCTCCCCCTCTTGCTGGACGACAGCATAGCCATGAGGTCTGAGAGTTGAACAAGGAGACAGCTGTGTCCTTCCTATACCCAGAGAGTGTCCACTTCATACTCCGCCAGGAAAGCCTATGCCCTGGCGCGTCTCTTTTCAAACAGTGCAAGAAGCACCCAAGCCTCCATTACACTGCATTTTCATTGTGACAGTAGGCTTGACGGAGAACCAGGCATTCCATGTTGTTAAAAAAAAAGAAAAACAACAACAGTGAAGGAAAATCTGGGCCACTGCTAGAAACAATAGCAGCAAAACAAGAACAGTTCGGTCGTGGTTCATTATTGGCAGACTAGAAATTAAAAAAAAACAAAAAACAAAAAAACAGCTAACCTGGTTAACTGCCTCTTGAGTTCTTTGACATTCATTTATTCATCATCATTATTAATCTTCCAGAGACTGTCCAGGGAAACATTTGGCACAAGGCAGGAACACACCCTGGATTCAAACATTCACACAATCAAACCAGTCAGAATCAATAACTGAACAGCACCGTTAAAGCGTTTCTTTTAGCTTCCCTTTTTTTTCCTGTTCTCATTCATTTTTGGCTGCCTAAAAAATTATGTAGTAGACTAATGTTACTGTTTGCAAACTCTTCGATGAGGCACTACTTTTTCAATGGTAACACACACACACACACACACACACACACACACAAAAAAAAACCCCAACAACATCAGAATGTCTTTCACTGATCTATTTGTTCGTTTTTCACATCAAGGCTGACAGCAATTAAGATCCCCCCTTCCTGCTTTAACCACATTCCTCACCTGCGCAGCATGCCACCGGGGCGGGGGGGATTGGGGGGGGGGGGGGGGGGGGGGGGGGGGGGGATAAAAGTAAAGTTGACGGATGTTTGATTACAGTAATTTATTACTGCAGTCTCTGAGAGGAGACCTGGCTGGTAATTAATGTCTTATTTCTGTTATCTCTCATTTGTTTCAATTGGATAAAGGTGACTCTTTCCTTTAGTGGAGGAAGAACAGGAGTTGGTGTGTGTGTGTGTGTGTGTCATGGGTGTTTTCGTTTGGGGGACAAGACGGTGTGACCTGGGCTAGAAAGACTGTGTAATGTAAACATACTTTCATCCATCACCTTTCTCTCTCTCTCTCTCGCTCTCTTACACACACACACACACACACACACACACACACACAATGCAATTCCCTTAATTCAGGCCACAGAAGTCCTCCTAGGGAGCAGCCCGCTGTTGTGCCATAACTCTCTGCTCTGCTGCCTGAAAACTACATCCATAAACACAAATCCACAAATCTCACTAAGCAACTAGAGGAATATTCAGTTCAGACATTTTGGCAGGCCATGATTAATGGGTTCAAATGGCATTGAAAGAAGGCAGCGAACCTACAAGAACAATGAAGCATGCTTATAAAGGCAACTTCAGCATTCCTTTCATTAACACAAGAACATTGCGGACATGCATTTAAT
>JAOVYU010000026.1:14488132-14498577 GCA_025674565.1 Synodontis membranacea
TATTAGCCCAAGAATTAATACAAACGGTCCCGATCGATGATATTGATTCACACTAGTGACAAACACACAAGAAGTTAGAAGCAATTTCATAGCAGGTTTGATTGTAGGATTGTCATGTGTTGATTTGTTTAAAACAATAAACAGGCCCCTGACTCCACCTATCTATTACCCTTGTCAATTTTACATAGCCTGAAGATTACCGTCAACAATACCGACATAAGGAAACTGTTTAGAGGATACAGTATCCGAGGTGCATCTGAGTTTTGATTAAGCACGTGCTGTGTAAAGGATTCTTTAAATTAAAAAAAAATAAATAAATAAAATAATGCTGTCAGGAGAGACGTCTTTCTGGTTGGGCTAATGAACTGATTTGAGTTCAGTTCATCAGGCTTCAAGAGCATATATCGAACTACGCTGCGTTCAGTTCTCCACTGACTCATCTTTATCCTCGGCTTTTAACGGTAAAATGTTACTGTAATTAAAGAGTAAATTGAAGCCGCAAATGGAGACAAGGTAGGGAGAGAATCAATCGCGTGAGGACAAAAAAAACCAAAAAAAAAACAAGGTGATGCCTTTGTCTGTGGAACAGCTGGAATCATCACACACACACAAGACCACCAACCTTCTGAGCTAATGGCCAGAAATAAGAAGTACAGCCCTGGACCCAGTGGCCTGCCTCTCAAAAGAATATTCTTATTGTCCCAAATTACCGCCTTGCTGTTGTATTACAGCTTGTCATCACACTCGATTAGGTTTTTATTGGAGGAAAGAAAAACAATGAATTGCACAAAGGAACAAATTTTCAGGGATCCTGAGCTTTAGTTATTATGGCCTAACTTCCTGTATCATACTGCCATCGTTTTCGTTTTCAGTTTTAAGGATGAATATCATGTATCGTAGCGAGCTCTGACTGTTGAGAAACATCAGAGGACATCTGTAATTGGTTCAGCCTGGCCTGACTTATTCTGGTACAATAAAAAAAAACATGGCATTATTACTACTAGTCAGCCTTTTCCGGCCCAAATAAAGCTTAGTGTTTTGAAAACGACCGTTACGACTGAGCAATATGACGATATATATATATATATAGCTTGACAAACTCTGTAAGAAAAAAATCATTCTTTAATTTCCTTCCACGACATTTTATTTATTTCCCAACAATGCGCCAATGCTTACGCCTACTTTTTCTCTAACAATGTAGAACAACTGGGAAACAAGTCAGTTCCTGTTATCACTTACATTACAGCAGCTCAGTCATAAACGTAATAGCAACTATAAACAGTTGTTCCCTTGCCTGCTTTTATTTTTTCTCTCTCTAAGTTGATGATAATAAAAAAAAAGAAAAAAAAAGAAATGCATTAATTTTCCAAGAAACCAAACTGCAACTTCCACAACAACAACACCTGTTGCTGTGACTGCGACAACAGCTTTATCGCTATCTGTTACAAAGCGCTGACACCGGAGACTCCTTCCAAATTCCTAAACTGAAATCCTGACCGAAAGCTAATTATATCGCCGATTACATGTTTTCTTACAGCACCGGCGATACGAATCCCCGTGCAAGCTGTCACAGCTCAAAAATCACCGAGCACGACCTGACCAATCAGAATTCAACAGCGCTTTGATACAGTAGCAATAACGACCTCTGATTGGAAGCAGGCAGGTCATTTAAAGTAAAGATCTGGTACTGAATTTTAAAAGTTGAAAAAAAAAAAAAAAAAAAAATTTTCTTAGGGTTAAATCATTTTTTACCTAAAATGAAAAGAGAATTGTAGTGAGTTTATCAAGGGGTTTTAAACAAAACACTCTTTTACTGACAGCTTGGCAGCAAACTTAGATATAATTGTACATATTGTATTAAAAAAAATAATAAAATCTAGCTGTCCTATTAATATTTAGCAAATATGTCACTTTGCAAAGTCATTATGCTCACCGGAAAAGGGACGATGCAAGTAACACAGACAAATAAATAAGTCTATACAATAGGATGCTAAAAATCTTTGAAAATCATATTTGATATTATCAGTGGGTCATACGCAGAGCATTATGCTCTAGTCCACCTAAATTCATACTGTGTATATATAAGCTGCTCTTATACACAAATCTTCATGAAGTCCTCCTTCACAACATTCCAACTCCATACATTTATAAGTTCCAGTGAAACACTAATGACCTAATGACCTATTCTGGGTGAATGTTAAGTAGAGCAAGTGGTAATAGAGGCCCACTGGGGCAGGTATCGGGCTGCTCCATGCTCAGGGGGATGAAGCAGAAGATAGGACAGTAAATAACAGCTTTGCCAGGGTCACTGTTTTTACATTAGTTAAAAAAAAAAAAAAAAAACACCAGCAGAGACTAGGATTTTGCTCGATTGCAAATAACTATAAATAAATTTGCATGCACAAGAGGAGAAGTGTAAATGCAGACAGTGTATCTATAGTGCAGAGAAACACATTTATAAACACATCATCTAACACATCAAAGGCTGAGAGGAACAATACAATTGCCTCCTGTTTTCTGAATTTTTTTCTGTTACTTTCAGGATTTTTGACCAGACCTGGTAACCTTGTTTATTCATATATATAAACCTGCCTGCATCCACATGGCATACTGCTGTATGAGAATGGTGCCGTATATACCAATGCATATATGGTATCGAACACAGAGGCGCAACGGTACTTCTAAAACCGCAGTAGTTCGCTAGACAGTAGACGTGGCGTAAATCAAGTGCGACAGACTCTCGACTTTATTTCGTTGACGGTTCCATCATTATTAATATCGTCCTGCCCCACCAAAATCTATTTTCAGGAACCGCTGCTGCATCAGAGACCTAACACATGGCTACATCACACGCATGCTCTATAAAGTCCACAATAAGCATTAATCCTAAAAAGAAAAAAAGAAAAAAACCCTAGGAATCTTTTTTTTTAAAGTTCCATTTCAGATTGCTTCATACAGACGCTTCTGTTCATATTTCTGGGAAAAGAGCGTACTTTGAGCTAAGCCCCAGATAGCAGCATGGCATTGTTTCAACGTTGAAATGTGGTTGAATGCATTGATCTGATATTGAATCAATGTCATTTCAATGTCATTTTAAGTATGTGTGCTATCTGGGGCTCTACTGAAACTGACCGTACTCATTCTAGGCATATACTGTAAATATGGCTTAAAAATGCACTCGTTACCCTAAAAGGCCATCCCATTTTCATAAATAATAGAAGTGGTCCACCACTTACAAAGATAGCAAGGCAAGACAGTGAGTGAGTCCATGCCGATGCTCCTTAACAATGTTATTTAAATTAAATTACGCTAAATTTAATCAATGGGTTTTTAACTTGTTTACTCAATTCACAATGACAAATAGCCGGCCTGCTTTGCAAGAGCACGCCAGAAAACTCACACCATTTGGTCCAAACCTTCACAAACGGAAAGGCAATATGCACTATTCTTGCCCGGGCAGATTTTCTAAATAAATATAATAGGACGGTGCCCACGAGAAGAAGCAAAAAATAAAAATGTACTCACGTAAACAATAATCCGAAATATCCATTGCACTACTGCTATTTTTACCATGTCAGCTATTTTTTTTATGTGTTCTGAATTTAAACCTGCCAGCCTTAAAAAAAAAATAGATGACCACATTAGGTGGAAAACAGAAGTAATCAGCACTTGTTCGCCTGGAATCAAGCAAGCTGTAGGAAATAAAGAAATACAATTTGTACAATGTACACTTCTACAAGCACGCATTTAAAGAAAGAGAAATCCGTGGGACGTTCTTAATTTAACACTGCAATCAAGGCTGCGCTTCTTTATTTGCTCGTTTGTCTGTGTGTGCTTGTTCATTATTTATCATTATTCACTTGTTGTTTTTCTTTATTAGTATTCATTTACATCGCAAAGAGTACTACTTTAATTAATTCATTTATCATATATTTATTTATTTTACATTTTAAAGAATGGGAGGTTTTTATTGAATTGTTTATTTTTTTTCTTTATTTTCTTAATTTTTTTTTTTAACTCCGAAGGCAAGATAAATCACTATTTTTAAAAAATAATTTTGTATTATTTTTTTTATTATTATTTTTTTTTTTTTTTTACCAAGAAAGATGCGAGTTTATATCCACCAAATAAAATATCATTTACAAGAAATAAAAAAGAAAGGAAGGGGGGAAGGGGTAAAAAAATAAAAATCTTTGTGCCTGCTAACACCAGGGCATGGCAACGCTAGTTCATTATGCAACACTGCCTGCGACCAGCCTTATAAAATCTGATTAATTTCCCAGCAGATCATGGCGGAGCTATTAAAACAAGAGACCGGACCATTAAAGTGGCATTACAGTCACCAGGAAACTGACGCTTAGCTGAAAACTTTCGCGTTTTCTAACCAGAGGTGGCTGGAGTCCAGTGGGGGGGGGTGGGGGTTCGACCGGCTTCAATGGCGGTTCAGATCTGGAGAAAGCAAGCTTTAATCTATGCTTCTGGTGGCTTTCTCTCCATCCTGTTTGCATATACCACATTGCCAGGGCAAAGAAACAAACTCCCATTAGCTGTCTCTTGAGTGATTTGTTTATGTTGACCTAAAGGTTACTGTTCCACACGAGTTGTTCATTAGAGGCAGCGTCCGCTAAAACCACCTTAATCCAGTGCCTACTCGATCGGAATTGAGGCGAGTAGGCGAGTAAAGCCTTTTTTCCATGCCAGAGGTCCGGTACTCACGAGAGCAGTCATTACGCGGGCTGGACCGAGGTGAGGACACCTCTAATGAGCAGCTCCACGAGAAAAGACTCCTTGAGATGAACCACTCCAAACAAGATCCTTTCATTTTAGGTCAGCCTCACTCCTCGGCCTTTTCACTCTGGTTACTGCCATGAGTAAAGACTTGGGTTTTTTTTTTTTGGTTGTTTTTTTTTTTAAGCAAGAGTGAAAGAATGATCTACTCATTCTGACAGGGCTGAGAGGGAGGATGCTCGCTTGATGGCTTGCTGAATAAACGCCCAACTTGCAGGAAGATCTGCATAACTTAAAGGGAATTATCAAGGCATTTTGCATACGGAGGGTACTGTCTAAGTCTGATACAACAAAGAAATGTGTATGATCGCTGCATGAGTTAGTAAGTATTGTCTTCTTAGATGAACAGAAATGTGATTTGTGCCTTCGGGGAGCTATATTACTGTCTTTACGGTGTGGCCAGACAAGCACGGCTAAATTCCAGTGACCACAAAAAAGATTCAAAGATACAATAAATAAATTTTGCATCATATTGGAATCAAGAATTTTTTTGACTCACAAGAATTGAGTCATTAACTAATTAATTCTAACTAACTAATTCTCACTCACTATTTTTTAACCAAAGAAACACAATTATTAAAATTCTTAATTACCGTGTCAAAGGTATATACAGCAACATTTTTTCCCAGTAGACAATCGTATGAAATTCTGATTTATTGCACGTGTGTGACACAAAATCCCAAGCAAATGTAGCTCAGTATATAACTTCAATTATATAAGGCTTCCAACAGCACCGCTTGTCCTTCCAAAGTTAAATGGAAACCAGAAACACTAAGAGCTGGTTATATAATTAGCTGTTGTTTCTGTTCCGGAAGCAACTCGTAGACCACTTGTGGGTGAAATTCGGTCTTGATCAACACACTCCATGAGTAATGTGTCACTGGTGAGTTGTAAGTAAGACAACACGTGCAGTCATGATTCACTCACCCCAGTCTTTCATTTCATACATTTAGTCACAGCTCGTCTTATATTAAGAATTTCATATATAGTACTTAACATTACACAATTGTTTCGCACTAATTTGCTGAACATCACAAGTGGGTGTTCGGATCGTTTATCAAATTCACTCACAGCTTTCCGGTGTTGTTTCTCCTGTTTTCTTCCATAGACTCCCAGTGCTTCAGAGCTTCAGTGAGATCTATGCTCATTGGTTACAGCGAAGTAGGAGAAATAGAGGTAGCCTGTTTTTTTTTTGTAACGGTGGCCCAAGTCCAAATGCTGCCAAATCAATGCTGGACTGAACAGAATCAAGACTGAGATTTTAGTACGTTCTTTTTGTGTCAACTGGATGCCCAGATTTTGGCCAGAGAGAAAGTTTTAATGTCTTTTTCCAATAAAGGGGGAAAAAATGACTCTATGACCTTATGCAATCACCCAAAGTGTAGCGTGTCTACTGAAGAATAAAAAGAGAAACAACATCGGAATGCTCGGAGTGGATTGTTAAATAAAAAAATAAAAACACCCAATGTCTGCTTGCAGTGACAAATGTATTTAGACCTAAAGCAGACAAATGTCTTTATGGGTCAATTTAAGTACCATGGATTGGCCCAGTAATTGCCCACTGACGTCAAGAATTTAATAAATAACCATTATACCGGAGGTCAGCTCCACTTGGGCTTCGTGAGGCAGCTACTTGCATCGAACTGTTGTAAGAATTGCTTATTAGGCCTAGTCACAGTCGCACGTCATTCTCTTCAGGATTTACACAATGTTTTCGGAATGCAGCAAGACCACAATACTAGTGTAATATAAACTCCCCGGCTTCAGCTGACAGGAACAAGAGAAGCTGTGGGTTCCGACAGGCTCTGACCGTTACAGAGACCAGACGAAGACCAGCCCGGCAACATCACAGCTGGGAGGGAAGGAAAGAAACGTCAGGCTTTGACACATAATGGCGGAGTGTCCACGGCACGCTTCTTCCATCGTGGTCAATAAAATACCTCTTCATTTGGAGATGGTTATTGACCGTGTGGCTCTTGCAAGGAAACAATCTCTCTTAATGTGCAGCGCTTGCATTTCGGCTCTTATTGTAATTACATATACTTTAGGTGATCAATGGCTAGTTCATAAAGGATGTCTAGGTGCATCCAGAGTGCATCCTGGCTCTATTTATCACACGTGAGTCGCTCAGTAAAAGTTGTATTGGAATTGGAATTGGGCTAAAGTTGGAAATCATGTCCCAGAGGCATGGCAGAGTTTTCCTTTTTTTGGTCGCTTTTTTTTAAGTAATGGGGATGTTGAGTAGCAAGCTCTTACGTTCCCACTTGCACTTTGCTAGACGACTTGAGGATTTGCTCCGACAGTGCAGTTCCCTGGAGGTTGGTCTGGATGGAGTGATTCTGACATATCTGTACAAAGCGTTAATAAAAGGCTCAACACGCAGGCCCAAAACCCATGACACTACTCTTAACTTGGTAAAGCGAAAGGCTGCACGTACAACTTAAACAAACTTTACTCCACTTGTGATATCTTCATCCAGTTTATTTCCTACAAAAGGGAAGTAAACATAGATTGCTTTTTGCATTCATGGATGCCATTATGTCTTTTCGGTAACGCAAACAAAGAGCTTGAACTGCTGTTCTTTCGTTAGTTCAGTCCACTCAACGCAAAAGGCAAATCCGGAAACATATTCAGTACAGAAACATCCAGAAAAGTTAAAGGAATAATAGAATTCATAATACATCAGTACTGGTATGGAGAAGGTAGCTCTGGTGCATTATTCCTATTTTAAAGTTTTTAGTCAAAGTCAAAGAAAGTTGCAGAAATATTGTCGTCTGAATTCATCTCAAGAATCTGATATTCTTCATATTTAGCATTTAAGAAATATCACTAAATGGTAATAAGTAAAGTTACTTCTTTTACATCTCAGTGCACATCTGATTCTTAGTGTCAGGTGTAATTTAAATCACGGGTTTATATTCATGCGCTCCTTCTGTTTCTAAGACACTGTTTCTATAGTAACGGCTCATTAGTCAGGACTAGATTGTTCACATAATGTACACAATAATAAACAAATGATACACTGTGTTGTCGGACGTTTTCTGTAGATGTTTATCTAACCTTTACGGAAGGAGTCTCCGGTGTCAGGGTTATGTACTGATCTGCTCGGTTGCAGTCTTCAGAACAATTTCAGGTTTCTTGTTCCAGGAAGCAAGGAAAGCGGCTTTTTTTGCGCGTGTCCTGACAACTTCAAGAGAGGCAAAGAGAGGCTGGCGAGGAAACGACTACACGGAGTTGCTGTAATTGGGGCTGACTTGTTTTGCAGGTGTGTCACAACTTTAGACATATCTATAAATGGATAAAAAGTGTGACGTGTCTTCTTCAATAAAGAAAGAATTGTAACTCTTGGCAAACTGCTGTGCTACACGAGGAATACGACAGGATGATGTGCTGTTAAGGGAAAGGAATCAACGTCGTGATGGTGGCGTACAGTACGAGTGACTAAAAGTTTGATTATGTACACAGAATGTGAATCTAAAACTGACCAATTAATCGTGTTTGTCTTCTTCGTCACTACCTTTTCTTACTCCTTCATCAAGGGTAGCAAGAAACGGGAAGGACCGGGCTGAGCTAAATCTGCTGACTTATTTACCCCCATCTTGCCTACTTGCCTCAATCTCTCTTGACTGCAGACTGATGAAAGAAACAATTAGGGAAATTAAGAAAACTATTCCTGACAGGTTTTAAATTAAAATGGAACAAGGCTGCAGGACTATCAGCTGCTCCCTGCCTGTCTCTCTTTCTCTGCCAATCTGCGTCTCTGTCTCTCTGTTATCTCTCTTTCCCTCTCTTTCAGGTCATGGCTCCTTTTATTCTCTGCCCTGGTGGCTATGATGAGTGGCAGGCTTGGCCACTTCACAGTTGCCCGCATGGCCACGAGCATGCATTAGCATAGAGTCCAGCCTCGGCACAACCCTCTCACCCTCTCTTTTCTTCTCTTCTCTCCTCTGCCTCTTTTTCGCACTTTCTCTCTCGCGCGCTCTCTCTCTCTCTCTCTCTCCCCCCACCCGTGAGCGCATCTGTGCCATGGCAACCCCACTTCAAACAGGCAGATTTCAGCCCCGCCACAGACTGGATGCTACGCGGATGGGATAAATAAATCACTGATCCGCTGCCTCCCACCCAAACGAGAGGCAACAGTCGATAAGCATATGGCAGGTAATAATGTTTATGTGTGCGTGTGTTACGAAGAAGCGTATCTCCGGCAACCTGGAGAGTGGCGTGCTGGATAATTACTTAAGGAGGTACGAGACAGGGGAAATTATAAAACATAATCCATGTCATGGTGCAGTTAGAGGGTAAAAACGAACATGCTCTTTTATTGGGCTGGGCAAAAAAAAAAAAAAAACTGCCTATGCAGCCTGTGATCTCTCCTACAATTAGCATGTAAGCCTATTGGTTGAATTCCGAGACAACACATGTACACGTGAACAAGCCACACTTGCGCTCATCTGGATTTGCGGTAAAAAAAAATAAAACGAATAAACCTAAAGGACGCGACGGAAAATATAATTAAGGAATTTAAATTGACGGGGTGTGCTCTTACAGGAAAATAATCCAGGCTGGAGCGCTGGCGGAGTTACTGTTATTGGAGCATTCGAAAATAAACTCAGCCTCTCCTGCTGATTTCAACAAGAATGGACTAATAAATACAGTATCTGTTTATCTTGCCACATGCAGCCAATGTGAAGCTGCTGCTTTTTCAGGAAAACAGGGGCATTTTCTTTATTTGTGGGCCCAAGGAAGTTAAATATCCCTGTGGATGCAAACTAAAGCTCTGCGGCTGTAGAGGCCGATCATCAAAGCGGTGCAACGTGCAGTTACTGAGACACAAGAGCTCTTTCTACATGGTCCTGCTCCCATCAGTCTTACCATCTTTTAAAATAGCTGGCTTTTTTTCCCCCCAAACAGAAGTATCTGTGTATGACAATGATACTGTTTAACCTTTCCCTTTCAAATGCCATTAAATGGCAAGTAAAAAATATGTCGATGGAATTGCAGATATTCAGAACTCGAGCATAATTCGTGTAATTCGTGCAGGTCTCAATTAGGACAAAAGGACAGTCTTTACACCCAGATTATACAAGTCAACCTACAGCAGGCAGCAATTTTTCCAACAGAAGGTCTGGTGCTTTGCTCAAATGTTAATCTTTAGCTTTCATAGTTCTTCAAACACTTAAATACAACGTTCAAATAGTTGTAGAGGTTGAATTGTGTTTGCCTTCCGAGTTCATTGGCAGCGAATCTTTTGTGTGAGGATGGAGAAAGTAGAAGCGAAGTGTGGGAGGTAACAAAAAAAAAAAAAAAAAAAAAAAAAAGAAGAAGAAAGAAAGAAAGAAAGAAAAAAAAAAAGCTCAGGGCAGCGGGCCTCTCCCAGTGCCAGTTTGTTAAGCTCGAGCACAAGGTCAGCGCAGGGAACGTCTTATTGTTACGGGCTTCACTGATTCAAAACAGTCATGACCGAAATGAAGCTTCAGTCTGCTGTCTCAGTATTGGTGAAGTCTGATACTCGTCTTTTTTTTTACATTTATTTAGAAATGCTTAGGAGTCTTAGCATTGTTAATTACTCTCTGGTCAAACAAAGTGGTCTGTAATTCTGTCATAATCCTTCCCATAATCCAGCCATTCGTAAAAATAAATAAATAAATAAATAAATA
>JAOVYU010000026.1:14520297-14531135 GCA_025674565.1 Synodontis membranacea
ATGTATATCCCTCAACCTTTGTTCTATCACTTGAGTTCATAATTAATTGGTCTCAAACAGTCGTCCTGTGGAGTTTTCTGGCAAGCTTTCGAAACAATGATGTCTTCCCCAAGTGGAGGAACCAATGTTCAGAGTAGGCAACAAAAGCCATCTAATATTATCAGACTAATTAGACTAAAACTAATATGTCAATTTAGTTTTTTGGTCCGTTACATTCCAGAAAGAACCGCAAAGTTCACTGGACTAACTATCAGACTCTACTAGGAAGCTGAGACGCAGTTCCGCTGTCAGTCAAAATGGGATCCATTAAGCAGCATTTCATTATAACGTCTGTATGCATTTCCGCAAGAATTTTCTTTTATTAATGACAGCGAACGTTCATTCGAGAACGAATGTAAGCTAATGTATATATTTTTTTATTAATTAAGTGATTTTTTTTTTTTTTTTGGAGAGCCAGCAAAGATATGTTGCCATGTGCCACAGCGTATGGCCCGTGTGGGCTATATGGAGCAGCGGCTCTATAAATGAACCGATTTCTTTTTTTTTTCGATGTGATGTCTGGGCCAGTTTCTACACAAATTTAGAAATAAAACTGTATTTTTGATCTAAGTGGAAGGTAGCGTTCCGGTCATACTACTGGGGCAAAATACCATTAAACTGTCCCTCGCCTGAAAAAAAAAAAGCAAATGTACTATACCTTTAAAAAAATTTTACTCAAGGCCTACGAAACGATCATGATTAGATCTTAAAGAAAATCTTGTACGGTACACCATATGCACCTTTCCTTGGTAAGAGATACATGATTAAGGTACAAAACGGTACCACGCCAGCAACAAGGAAATGTATCTGTATTTCTGAGGGTGCAGTAAACAGGCAACTCAGTCCGCAGTGAGACACTGAATACACCGTGGCCTTTGTTTTCATGGTAATCGCTTGAGAGATAAGCAAACAGCTCGTGAGATAAATCACCCAATTAATAAAATGACTTCTAACAGAGTCTCAGCCTGCACTGCAGGGGCCTATGCCGCGCCACTAGTTGCTGCTCTAATTAAAATCATCCCCATTTTATTACGCTGCTTACAGCCCCAACAACGGTGATACGTTTCCAATCTCTCGACGTCGTCCTATCAATTTGACTTAAGCGGCAATCAAACGAAGAGGCGGGCCAAAGTTATTTCCAGGGCACGTCGTCAGCGCACATCAAGCCATGACAGATGTCAATGAGAGAAGGGGAGCTTTTATATACGCAGTCGTTATGATTACTTCATCAGAGACAAGTTCTTACGCGCTTAGCTAGTCAAATAACCCATTCAGGCTCCGGCTTTGATGGGAACGAGTGACGGCTTTTTTTTTTTTTTTTTCTTCGAGAGGCTGGGCGTCGTACAGCTGTACAGCATGTGGTCTTTGAATAAACATCTGCAAGAGAATGTCTTTGTTAAAGCGAGTTCTTGCAAAGGGCAAATCATGCTGCTTTCTTCAACTTCCCTTTCCATCTCGGGCTAAATATCAGAACCGACAGCCTGTGCCTGGTGTTTCATAGGTGCCGATTTGCATAACACTCAAAGGTCAAGTCTCTTCTTAAGTGAACTGTGATAAGAATGTCAATATTGAATTTGCTTCCGATATTAAACCGCTATAAAAGGAAATAACAAAATATAACCGGGGACGACCTTTACTCCTGGCTTCATTGCGTAATTCCACTAAAAGGTTCGGGTTCAGTTTCGGAAGTTAAGAGGTGAGAGTTGTGTCTGAGCACTCCATCACTGGCCAGTGTAGTAGGGACAAGGTTAATGGAGACTTCATCGCCTCAAAATGATGACATCTCTCCCAGCCATGGCAAGAGCATGACACACAAGCACGACCATAAGCGGCGGTCCGGAGAGAGACGGCTTGGTAATTGAATGGCTCATTAAAGCGAAAACTATTTTAATTATTAATTGGTCTTGTCAGGGTTGTCCTTTCAGAGTCACATTTAATCTGCCCTCAGAGCACTCATGGCATTTTAAGACCCACCTCATCCTCTTCAATGATCCACCCCGAGGAAAGGTGCGAGTTCGCAAACCTACCATCTTACCTGAGCATCCTCTTCACCTCTTCATTTCTCACTCACAGCGCGATCCTTAAGACAGGCAATTTGACTTTTTTAAGCTAGAGGCCATAGAAGCAGCCAGACACAAATTACGCGGCTCCCTTCAAAGAGGAAGGGCGGAAAAAATCAATTGGCTTGGAATTATAGAGACAGTCGTGAGGCCCCAGCAACAGGCAAAGCCCAAATAAACAAAGTTTCCAATTTTCCTAAGCCTTGTTTTTTTGTTCTTTTTTTTTTATAAATGCAATTTACAGCAGTTGATTATGAAAATCAATCTGCCTCAGGCCTGGGAGAGGGCAGGAATAATAATAATAATAATTCCGGCATTATTTAATTTTGCTATTCAAATTTCCCCGTCACTTCGCGTCAAAAAACGAACCCCCCATTTTGAACAAGCAGCTGCGAACATCAGACATTATGTGACAGGATGTTGACAAGTGTTCGGATTAATAAGAGTGAAAAGAGAGAGAGAGAGAGAGCGAGAGAGAGAGAGAGAAATCAGCTCTATATATTACCCATGCATTAATCTGACATCAGCGAGCTTTAAAATTTGTCTCCGTTGTACAAGCAGGCTGTAATCAAGAAGCCGGGAAGTATCGCTATAAATTACAGGAGGCACTAAGGACAATGTCACGTCATTGACTTAACTGTGCTGACATCTGGAGAAGGTGCTGAGCAGATATTACTGCAGCTGTGCTCCCATGCTGGGTGGCAGAAGGTCAGCACTTTGCCAAATTTGCATGTGACAGCTGCGCATTCTGATACTCGTCTGAAACACGCCGCTTTAGAGACGGGTCAGGGGTGAGAGCGGAGGGATCCCGTCATCTTCATTTTTCTCCATCTCTCTCTCTCTCTCTCTCTCTCTCTCTCTCTCTCAACAGCTATTACATGTCCTTCTCTCAACACAGTCATGGCCTTAAGGGGAGCGAAGGAACATCCCTCATTGAGGAGGCACGGCATATTTGAAGATGACAGTGGCAGAAAACATTTGTCCTGCTCTGATGGGAAGCCAAAAAAAATTATTTCCTTTGGAGTTCAAGATCGATCAAAATACACACAAAGGAATTTCAGGGGAGAAAAAACCCCCCAAAAAACCTTGATATTAGCACTGATTTCTGATGGATTACGAATCCTTGAGAAATGAGCTGTGGCGTTTAAAATGCACGGCTATTTGAAAAAAAAAAAAAGAAAAAAAAAAGCCAATTTGCGCATAAACGTTACAGTGACTTAACCCGAGTGATAAGTAATAATGAACAGAAACGATGAGCCATTTAGAAAAGAACTGTTACTTGTCCGGCGGGCACAATAAATACAGAAATCCTGCAAAAAAAAAAAAAAAACAAAGACGTATCATTAACAGAAAACGCAACAGCAAAAAAACAAAAAAAAACAAAAGCGGAAACAGCAGCAAATCAGAAACGTGACGGCAAAACCAAAACTTAACAGCAAATTCAGCGAACACATGGCAAACACCTCACGCGCCGCTTTTTCCTCTAGGCACGTTTTCAGCGTTCGCTTATTCATGTCAATGCTGAGCAGATTTTTCCACAGATAACAATTCACACAAATGTTAACAAATGTTAAATGTTAACAATTCACACAAATCCTCAGCTCATGCGTTGAAAAGGATAAAAAAAAAAAAAAAAAAAAAGAAAAACACAAGAACCCGGAGCGAATAAAAAATTTGACCCCTTTTTTTGTTTAATAAAAGATATTCCTGACTATAGACTCGTTATATATACTATATATGTATATATTTCATCGCAGTTCACGTGCAGGCTGGACAGAGTGGCGCAAAACGAAAAGGATCTGTTTATTGTGGCCGACGAATTCTACTGCAAAATTGGGGCACTTGGGGAAAATTATATATATATATATATATATATATTTTTTTTTAAATTCACTCTTTATTTAAACTACAGGTATTCGGGTATTCTAATATACCTTTTCAGCCCATTTAAAACGGATTGCAGCTTCACATAAGCAAAAGAGGTCTTTGCCCTTCAAACTTTATTATATTTATATGATATCTGAGCCATACAATGGCATTAAGTAGTGGCCAATGGTGGCTTGAAAACTGCCCCAGGGAGGCCAAGTCTAGACACAAAAGTTGTCTGTGAAAACTCCAGAATGCACAAAGCTGTCAGGCTACACAGGCCGGTCAGACTCGATTTGACTGGCATTTACATTAGAATTAGCTTCACAGCACCGGAGTGAAAAGTGGAAGGGGGAAAAAAAAATAAAAATCTTCACTTCTCTTTCAGAAGCCGATCAATCTTTCTAACACTTAACTACTCTCGTCCACGCCAGTCATCCACAAGCAGGATCACAGGCACTGACCCATGATAGGTGCTCCATGCCAATTATCATTACTGCATCTCAAGCACGCCATGTCGATGCCAACGCCGTCAAGGTTCCTCAAGTTGCAGGACCTTCCACATCAGGCCGTGCTGAACCTGACTATTAACTCATCCCAGCAGTCTGCGTAAAAGAAACCATGGTGGTGAAAACCTACCGGACCAAGCTTATATACAATCAGCTCAATTTTTTAGTTTTATTTTTTTGTGCTCTTTTTAACCACTGCGTTGTTGAATTTGCAATTCCGATTAGTCCCGAAAGCATGGTTTCATTTTCTATGACGGCTTTTCCGGCTACGATGTAAATCACGAGTTTATGTTAACGCTCCGGTTCTAATACCTTATCGTTTCTACAGCAACAACTTACACAGGGACTGGGACGGTGGACAATGCACATAAACGGACGAAGAAGAGCATGCAGTCGGTGAAATCCAGACGATTTCTTTGAGGAGACGTTCATGTTTATATCGTTCGTGGAAGGAGTCTCCAGTGTCAGTGAATTTGTAACAATCAGAGGTAAAGCGTCTTCAGCATGGAGAGCTTTGTGCTTTCACATTAAACCTTTTTTTTTTTTATTACTTATTAGCCTCAAGAGAGGGAACAAAGAGAACCTGGTCAGAGAAAGGATTTTTTTAATAAACTAAATGCTTCGGCTTTGACGAACTGCTGTGTTGTTACAGGAATAAAACACTTCATGGTGTGCGGCTGTTGGAAAATAATCAGCTTTAGGTGGTAACTCTTTGGGACAGTCCACACTCAACCAGTACAGCGCTGCTGAATATCTCCCTATAACAGTATGCCACGTTGTGTATTCCTTACATTCTCTGTTTTTATCTTCTTATTAAAGAGAAATAATATCATCCCAGACTGGTACATTCTCACCCTATGCTCGCTGATATGCAGGTCTGTTATCGTCCGGGATGCACTTAATTCATAGTCTAGTGGAGTATTGTCCTGAGAGCAGTTCCTCTCTGCGGGGCTGCTACACACCGAGCAGCCTGACTGCAGGAGGTTCGAGGACGGAGCAGTTGCACATGCGGGCGGCTACAGCGAGTGGAGGTCTGACGGAGGTGGTAATCTCTTCCCGCTTTGTGATGAGAGCACGTTATTTTGCTCCTGTGCTGGTCTGGGAAGGAGAAAAACGTTCCATCAGGGACCGGCCGTGGCACCTGAGATGCTCTCCCGGTCACAGTAGGGGGCTGAGAGATTAGCTCAACTTATCCTGCTGACAGACTGAAGCCACACAAGATAAATAGGTGCTATCTTGCTTTAAATGGGGCCTCGGGACGATTCTGATCTTAATTGGTCATTCTGGTCCGCAAAACGCCGGTAGATCTGCAGGAACAAGCCATGAGAAGAAGGGTCAAGGGCACTGTGCAACAGCCAGCCCTAATTTAAGATCAATTCCCTAATTCCTGATAAGCCTCTCAGGCATCTCAGTGACATTAGTAAGCCAGCGAGGTTATAGGTAATAATTAAGGACAGGCTCTGATAGGGCCAGCTTACCATGAAAACCAGTTAGCGCACAGACAATATGGTACGTGTGTAAGCCTTCAGCGTACGGCTCCGATTTCTGGAAGATAAATAAAGGGGAGGACCCGCAACACTAAAAACATTTCCTGGGAAATTAGCCCATAAGACGACTTCTACATTCTTATAAGGGCATTTAGCATACCTGTTCAAACCTCCGCCATTCTCCGCCGAAGAAATTGAGGGTATTAAACCGCATTAAGTGCTGAGAACGTACTGTACTGTACGTGACCGGCCTTGACATTGAAAAGAGAAATTCGGAGAAAACTATCAATCTATTCCACATTTCTGTTGACAGAAATCCTTTAGTCACGGACTATTTTCGTTTCTTTATCACAATAGAGCACTTTTAGCCATAATCAATACGACACGGCTTTAATAAATCTAGGCCCAGGCTAGAGGCGTCTCTGATCAGAAACTTTCACGGTATCATTACTTAGTTTAAACACGCCACAGTTTGTCACAGTGGTGTCGCAAGTCTGTGGTGAAAATGAAACTCGACACTTGTTACGAAATAAGGACGAACGGAAGACAACGACAGATCGAATCCCTTGACTGCCCTTCTTTCTTAGAATGATGGCTTGGAGATATTTTTTTATCAAGTACTGTAAGTTTTACCTTGTTGGTATTTATCACTCCGTTGTTATAAGCTGTAAAAGAGCTTTATTTGGTAAAAAAAGTTAGGGTTGAAGTGAGTGACACCATTGTCTGGAGTAGACACATGCACAGTAGACGCTGGTGGTGTCTCTCCTCTCCTCTTTTTCTCCATTAGCCTGCCTTTGTTGCGTTCGTCGGAAGCAATTGGCCGATAATAAATGCCGCATGCTTCGCCGCCGTTCCTTCCTGATTCATCTTCCGGGGGTCAGACAGATTTGTGTTGTAAGATGTGTCTAATGAAGCTGAAAGAATGAATGGCATTTTAATACAGCCACTCGCAAACTGCGCAGACCGCACGTCATAACGAACACGCACGCGAATATTTCAAAGAGCCGCTACGTCCGCCAGGCGTTTGCGAAACGCACGAGGCATGGCGGCAGTGGAATAAGGAACGTGATTGGATAAAACAATGAATGGATGCGCGCCGAACGGTATCCTGAAAAAAAGTCAGCGGTGACGTAACCATCCGATCATCCGTCGTGACTAACTGTGAAACCGTGACAACATAACAACCGTATATGGAACCCCACAAGAAAAAGTCTTGAGATTATTAGGAGCCGAGAGACAAAAAAAAAAAAAAAAAAAAACCTAACCTAGGAGTATAAAGCACAAAAGTGTAAGTGGCATTACCAGAGAAACTAAAACCGCTAAGGAACGACAAGGATTGATGGCAAAAGTCTATCAGGAAACTTGTCATGAAAGAAATTTTCAACTTAGAGAGTGATAAATGAATATAAGTACATGGGGAAGAAACGAACGGTCCAGAAAACGTTGAAATTTCATGCAGGAACTGCCAGTCAGGCTAATGTGTCGCTAATTATAAATCATAACATAGCAGGAGTTTTAAAGCTAAAATATGATAAATGAAGCAGAAACAATTATCTGAAACCAATTCTTTCTTCAGACGTTTCCTTTAGTGCTGGAACAATGCCCAATTGGTGTCCTCGAATAGTGTTTGGCTTTTTCCTGAGCGTGAATCATCATTCAGTCTCTCTGCCACCATTTAATAACCAGGAACAATAAAACCCACTCATTATAATCAGGGCACTGCCCTTAAAGAGGAGCAGGTGGCAGATCCAAATATATGTACAGAAATGAAATCAGGCCACGGTGTAAGCACTGATCATTGGCTTGCACTGACCAGGAAATTAAATCAGAAGACAAAGAAGTAGTTCAGGTTAAGGAGAGACGATGTGGCACACGGCTGGAGCTTCTCATCAACCTGTCACTGATCACAGAGACCTAAGAAAGTTTCCCAGAATGCTAAGAATCACCAACAGCCCCCCCCCCCCTCCGAGACAGACGCAAAGCAATGTCCCATGGGTTCGTCCTATAAAATGGGGGAGACTCCAGCTAATGAATAATTAGTCCATTGTGCAGAGGGACAGAAAAGGTCACCAGTAATTTGAAGCCCTGTGACACAGCTGTGGAACTAATTGTGTCCGTCAGAATGGCATTGATTCTCGTTTGAAATAAAACTGGCCCTGCTTTTTTTTGACATGCAGCGTTGACAGATATTGTCTGCCACGAGGCCGGCTATTCAGCGCTCAGCCTTAATCCCTAGCCCTTACCGAGCCTCCAAATTGGCTGTGCTCTCCTGACAGGGGCTGGTGTTTCTGCCAGACCGCGGGTGTTAGTCCAGAGATTGCCCTCCCCTGCTGCTCTCTACGCTGACATTAGTCTTCGCTTTCTTAATAGACCTCAGAAGCACACGCTGAACTCGCCGGCTTTAAGCTCATAGCCTAGTTTCGTTTCTTCTCCTCGTGGAAAGGATGGACACGCGAGCAACGCCCAGCGTGAACCACGAGGACCTCCAACGGACTGTTTGATTTACGATCCACCTACTTTCCCTTGCCCGAGCGTGATCAATGCTGGGTTTAGAGCAGGCTCCGCTGTATTTGCACTCGAGCTCGCATACAGTCAACGTAGATGACGGCACCGGTCCCCCGAGGTTCCACTAATCATCCGGTCTGCCTTGCTGGTCCCTCCTGCCAAAGCATGCAGGAAAGGAATTAAAAGCAGCTATTGACCAAATTGACTGCTGGCTTCAGGAGGGCTCTCTGAATGTGTGGTGTACTAAGCAAGGGACTCCCACCAGCTTCTACAATTTTCAGTAGCAGAGAATTCAAACTAGTTTCAGGCTCTCAGCGTGAATCTTAGCGATATTCCACCACTACCAGCATGCTACTATGAAAGAAAAAAGGAAAAAAAAAAAAAGACTTAACCAAGACAGAGACTGACAGGAAGCATTCCACCAAGGCCGGTTCTCAAAGAAACCACAGCAGCGTTTTTGATTTTTTTTTTCCCCCCCTGCATTTCTTCCACTTGTGCAGAGAACAAGGACTAAGATCAGAGACAACTTCCCTAATGGTATATAAATGAACTGACTCTAAATATCCATAACTGTGAGATTAATGGTAATACCACAGTACCTCTAAAGCATAGTTCTATGGTGTAAAAAAAAAAGAAAAAAAAAAAACACTTGGAGTGCTATTATTGGAAAATAAAAAAAAAATCGGCTTCGTATCACACCACCCCACCATTGATCATTTTCTTATAATCGTACACACCAGCATGTTTTATTTCTTGCGCTTCCGTTTGGTGAATTAATTCTCGATATCTATTAGGTCAATCGTAATCAGCACTAAACGTTACTGCGTTTTAAAAACATAACGTTTTTTACAATTTTTTTTTTTTTTAGAAAACAAAACTCAAAACGATGCTCGGTACTGGAACGTCATTGTGTTATGTGTTGCCAAACCATATCCGTTGACATCAATCTTATGGATGGAAGCCCCTTCTTATGCTGTAGGTGGAAGCCCCTCCTTGTATACCGAATTCCACCACACACACACACACACACATTAGGGATTAGGGCAGGATAATGTTTACAATCTGTAATAATAATACAGGGAACTGCCACCTTAATCAGCCCTGAACTCGGTTTAGCCTGGCCTTATTGCAGATATTACAAAGGTAATTTACGCCACTGCTGAGAATCTCTGGATTTTATTTAAGCCTTTTGGGATGATGCTGAGCAGTGACAATGGCCATCCATCTTTCTAAACAGCCCTAATCTTAACGGAGGATCCCGGCCTCCGATTGTGCCGTTGATGGATAGCTCTTCATTTTTCCTCTCTCGCTCTCCTGCCTGAGGACTTTCTATTATCGCAGCAAGTAAGCTACGTGGCCAAAACCCACTCTTGGCCTCAAGTGTGTGGTGTGACGATCAGGCTCCACGTGTTAAGGATTTAACGAAGAATCACCTCGATTAGACTCGGCGTTTGCTTGCGCTGAACCTCCTTGCAAACATCGCGGCAAATGGTTGGAAACATAACTCCGGGTTTTGCTCGCTCTCCGACAGTAGAAGTGTCTCTTATGTCTCCTGTTTAAAAAGCCGCAGTAACTACAGTCTGAATTACACACTCAGTACTAAATGTGCAGATTTCTTTTTTTTTTTTACTACCTTTCTTCAGCTGAATAGACCAAGCCTTTAGTCATGCCTCATAGACCAGATTTGATTGGACAAGTTCTTGTCCCTTAGTTATTCTCTGGCTTTGCACAAGGGACTTTCAGGGATTTGTAGGTAAGACAGACTTAAATAGCAGTCGCGAGATCTCTGCCTTAGTCACACAGGAGGAGAGACGCGACTCATTTATCCCAAGGGTCCACAGTAAGGCTGCCTTTGATTCAGGGATGTCAAGTTCTCCCTCTACAACATAAAACCAAATAGTACTTAGCTACCCTAGTTTAAAAAGAGGGAGATTCTTCAGATTCGGAGAGTGTTTATGCGCTTAGAGAAAGCATCAGCCGAGATGCCAAAGGAATGTGGGCAGGGGCACTGGAGGGCTCACGGCGCTGTCAGCCTGTCAGCCGCACTGAACCATCAGCGTCAGCTTATGAGCCAACCTCCAGCCTCCTTTCAGCACGGCCCAACAGACCCACAGAAAGGCAGACAAGGAGAAAACAAGCTTAACTGCTCAAGATTCAAGGTAAACAGCTCACATCCCCTCTGGATTTAAGGAAAAGCCGGCAATTTCTGTTCCGACTCGTCCTTGCGAACAATGCTGGATCAACACAACATGGCTGGTTAATGAAGGCAAACTTGCGTCGCTCTTGGCAGTTTCTCCAGGACCGGCGCTTCGGTGGCAATGATCAAAAGGTTAACCCTGATGGCTGGTGAACGTGTAAGAAGAAGAAGAAAA